>QANY01011880.1:77590-184573 GCA_003255025.1 Datisca glomerata | reverse complement strand
TCAATATATTTTATAGCAAATCACGAAGTTACCCTTGCAAGAGGATAACATTGAAAGAATAATATGACAGATGCCCCCAAAATGTTCCAAATAACCTATAAACATCGACTGTTTTACAATGATATTAATTTACTGCACAAAATAGCCTCATGATCCATTGTTTTACAGGACGCTTCTAATACAAGTAGAAACAAAATTGCTCATTTGATTGAATTTTTCTATTGATATTGGTTTATACTAGATCATATTAATATTAATGTCCAAATACTAGGCCATCATCTGATAGAAAACTTTTACTGTACCATAATCAACCGTGGAGTAATTTAGTCTTTTGAAATCAGCATTTCATTGAAAAAAATTCAGGAGTCTGATCTCGCATTCTCTTTCACAGGTGTCCTCTCACCACAATTTATCTATAAAAAATTGCAAAGGAAGATGGCGAGCAAGTAAATGAGATAAATGAGAGGGAAACAAGTTTGAAATAAAGTGGGTATTGAATTGAAACTGCGATGAAAAAAGCCATGATCCTAACGAAAACAGACACTTTTTCAGTTGAGAGATTTTAAGGAATATGGGCTTTATGAATAAGGATTTACTGAGGAGTAAAGAGGTAAATGCTAATAAAATAGCAAGTGAACAAAAGTGCAAAAGGGAGCTGAGACTGAAGTTTGACCGAGAGAATGGCTATTTCAATGGCGGATGAAAAGCACAAGGTTATTATGATCTTTATCCATTATTTGTTCTAGCAAATTTCGACTCCCAGTTCTGGCAATTGACTAGCTTTATCTTCTGGATCAGGAGATGGTGATGCGCTCATATGGAGCAAAAGCTGCAAGCTTTTGGGGAGAAATGAATGAAATGAAATTTTTTATTTGAAGTCACAAAGTGATGAAGTGAAGGGGATAAAATATAGTGTTCGTGCAACAATGCAAACTTCATTCCTTTTGGAGTTCTGTGTAGCAACTTCCAGGAAGGGAGCTGAAATTTGACTTTGAAGTTGGATGTATGGAGAAATTACGTTATATATAGTTTGAAGTCATAGTTGATTGATGAAAATGCATCACATGATGTACTATTTAATTATATATGATAATTTTTCATGGATAAATTTATTATGCAAATGAGAACGTCCAGTACTAAGTATCATAAAAATCATATGTAGAAGCATTAAACTAAGTATTATAAAGATCACATGTTCCAAAATCATTTACAAAATATTATATCCATCAATATAAAGTTAGTAATTATCTTCATAGTCATTTTACTTCATCATATCTATAAAGAATAATATCATTAAATTTAAATTATTTATAGTATATATCTATATGCTTGTACTATATATTTATATATCTTAGTATATTACCATATTCGAAGTACCATAAATATTTATATTGTATATTCTGTTGGGGGTTATGCCCTCAAAATATGTGTATTGACATTTTGATATGAAATTTAATGAGCATTACATTTTCTGATAATTATTTTTTAAAATTATTATTGAATAATTTATATAAATACTTGAAAATTTCATATTTAATGAGACTATTATCTCGTATTAGTACGAGATGATTAAGATCATTGATAATAAATAAAATTATCAGCAACATATTAAAGTATGAAATATTAAATGAATGGTTGCTAGTACGGTTCACTAAATATTATGAATGCATGCGAGCTAGATCCAGATCATTGATGTGGATAGACATCTTAGTGATGTACTTTTTATAATGAGATTATATGTGACTAGACTGATATGAATTAATATCTTTATTAACTTATCGTTTATCATAAAGATTTAATACACATCAATTCGATGATCATATGTAGATCGGTCTGAATCCTGAGTAGTCATGAACTCTTACGCATGTCTACTGAATTTTTTGATTCACTCGTTATGGGTTGTTTGTAAAACAGGCTAGTGACTTTTGTTTTGGAGTTCAGTGATATGGATGACTGCGAACATTATCTTACAATATTTGGAATCCAAGTTTTCTTAACGGGGCGTATATTGATTTTCATAAGTGTTAATTCTAGAACCGAATGGTTATTGAGCTCAAATTTATAAGATTATAAATTAGTCATTCACTAGTGGATTAATGATATTCAATGATTAAGAGAAAATTAGAAGGGTAAAATGGTAATTTTGACCTGTTTTAATTTACAGACCAATAATTGTGGGATAAAACTACGTGAAATTATTATATCAATGGAGTATATGAGAATACTCTGTAAATACAATCTATAATCTCTAAGAGTGCAATTCTATATTTATAATGGAGTAATCATGTAATTAATAAATACGATAATTTAATTTAAGAGTTTAATTAATAATCTGGTTTATTGTAGCTTAGGATTATAAGTTCATGGTCCCTAAGTCACCTCTGTACTACGCGGTCTAGGGTGTGAATATTTCAGGACATGAGAAAATGACTTACTTGCAAATGGATTTTTATTCTATGTCAACTACAAAATTATGAGATAATTATGTGTGATTAGTTAATTAAGAATTAATTAATTTAATTAAATATATATATATATATATATAATTATCGATTTTTTCTAATTATCGATAAATGAGATAAAATATCTAATTTGTTAAATTAGATAACTAAAGTATTATTATATAATAATTTAGATCAACTAAATCTGTTATGTTAATTTTAAATTAACAAATAATTTAGTTGATAGGGATAAAAAGATATGTTAATTTTGAATTAACAAATATCTAGTTATTTAATTTGATTAAAATAAATATTTAATATGCAGTAGTTGCCACGTGTCAATCATTGATTGTGTATTAGAGAGTTTTAGGGATTACTGTAGTGCAATGTGGCGCTACAGTAGCTATGGCTCTGTAGTTGTGCGCAATAGCAGTGGGTTCCACTGCTATTGATAATTTTATAATTAAATATTATTTCAATTATCCGAAAATATCTGATACACCATTATTAAGAAAAATATACAGATATTATTCTGACGGCCTCAGATGTATAAATCAATCAAGAATCAATTAATCAGTTGAACGAGAGAATCAGTTCATCAATCATGAGTTGAGATAAGAACATAATTCTGAATGAGTGATTTTTCTACAATTAAGCGTTAATCAAATTTCTAAAATAAAGAATGATCATCACGTTCTTTTAGATGATCCTCTTACATAAGTCATTCTCAGTAAAATCTCTTAGATCTCATATGTTGAATATATCTAAAGACGGAAAAGTGTATTCGTTATATTCTACGTGCCCACACACATCCTAGTGCGTTGAGGATTAACTTGGAAGATCTTGGGGTGGATCTTGGAGTCTGCTGATCGTTGGAACAATTTCATAAGAATGAAGAATCGATTAGTTTCACGAGAATCGACGAATCGAACAGAGAATCGATTGATTTCTAACCTTGTTTGTTGTTAATTTAATATATAAATATATAATGAAACATGACTGATTGAAAAATAATTTTCAATAAAAAAAATTTTGTTATCGTAGCGTCGCGCGATTTTGTTTTACTAAAAGATTCGGTTTTTTATTAAAAGCTTATTTTTTTAAATGGCCACATACCATGTGTTGGAATATGTCTAAAAAATAGCGTGTAATAATTATTTATTTATATTTAGTTATTTCTCAAACATTTGTATTGATGAATTTTTTATGAATAAATTAAAAGTTTTATCTTAAATTAAAGTGTGTTTAATTACTCAAGTTAGGAAACTATTGTCAACGAAAGAAGAGTGAAGACAGAAACGCCTCCAGACGAACTCTCCTAAAACAGTTCAAAATGATATTCACAGTTTTAGGGATCGACTGAGCAATCAAATCCGATTACGATTTTTAGGTTGAACCGTTGGATGTCAGTCTTGGGGCATAAGAGTGAAACTCAAATGGTTAACATAGACATGTTATGAATATGTTGAATAGACCGGTAACAAACTAGTTTAAAGCCTAAAAGCGTTTACCTGACTCTAAATCTAATTGTTACACCGTAAGAGTATTTTTGTAATTATCTTAATCTTGATATGAATACGTAACTTGACTTAGTTAGTTACAATTTTTGATATGTCAAATGAGTGAGTTCAAATGGGTGGGAGTTCCACCAGTTCAAAAATTATCCGATACAATAAGTAAAGGCGAATAATCGTGTTCCCTTAATCTATTTGTTTTAATATCGTATATGTACGATCAAACTAAATTGGTTTAAAATTTTTTAATATGATTAAATAAGTTAAATTGGTTTTTTTATATTCTGTCCACGAACCGGTCGTGGTTCAAATATTTTTTTTTTAATTTTAAAATTGATCGATCCTAGCAATTGGTACCAGAGCGTAGATTTAAGATTATGCATATAGATAATTAAAAAGAACGTATCGTGAATTTTATGGATATTGACATATGTCTGTATGGTAGATTCAAAATTATTTTGAATATATTTTGTGATTGGATCCTAAACCATTGGCTCTAGACATTTTTTATTTATAATTGATGTACGCCGAATTTGAAGCATAAGAATTTATGTACTTAATTATTGCGGTTGTTGAAAATTTGAAATTCGTTGTAAATTCATCGTCGCCTCAAAATCATCACCGAAAATCACTCAAAACCACCGCGCGAGAAGTCGTCGGACAGCCACCGAGAAGACACCGGCAATGCTACTGTTCACGCCGGACTGTTCATTGCCGGTAGAGTCCTAATCGGATTAGGAAACCAACAAGTTTTGAAAACCCATGGTTTTAGGAAACCTAGGGTTTTTGAAATTTAAATTTCGAAATATGATTTCATAATCAATTTTAGTCCTTTATTTAATTTTAATTTAATTTGGTAAATTTTTTAACACTTGTATAATTGTCATGTATTTTAAAATTATTTAAAAAATAAATCAATTTGCTAATTACTTGGTAATTTGTTTATCAATGTAAAAATATGTTGGAAAATTAAAATTTTTAAATTGAAAATTAAATTTTAAAAAGGAGATTCATATTTTGTAATGTGTTACGAAATGGTGGGACAACATGAAGACGAAGGAGCAAATTGCAGACGCCATAGAGATTAGTTCATAAATCAATTTGTAATTTATTTATTATTCTTTTATGGGTTATAATTAGAAATGAGCCAATAGGGAGGTTAAATTTAAATGTATGATTTAATGTCATATAGATTAGGGATATGCCGATATCAAATTACCATGTAGCATGTACATGCATCATTGTAGATTAATTGATAATGGTTATTATTTAATTACAATGCGAATTTATAATGGTTATGATTTTAAATTGAGAATTTAAATTAATAAAAGATTTATAAAGTTCATCATGTTTTTCAAATTAATAAAAGTTTGTTTTTTTGAAAAACAACCAAAATCCAGCTTTTTTCAAAAACTAAGTGGGGGTCGTTTACGTTGAAACGTTCTCAAGGTATTCAGCGCAAACTTGATCATGCCATGCGGATGGGTTAGAACCGCCCATAGCGGTCCTCACTTGAATGTGAGCAACTTTGGAATCGTGTTACTTTGAGTCATTGAGTTGCTTAAGAAGCTAAGACTTCTAAAGGGTGTGGTGGGGCAGGGCCGTCTCATAGACGGAATGTTAGTCCATAGCAGTCTTTAAGAGTCGATGCATTGGTTAAACACTTAAATTGAATCACATTGAAATTCCCCCATAGGGGATAGTTTGGACTTCATCCTCGATGAGACAAGCTATCATTTTTTATTGTAACATCATGAAAGAAATATTTTTTAATGGATTTCAAAATATTTAGTAGTTGCATCATGCATCATACTTTGCTAAACAATTCAACATTTATTTACACCGCTTTATTTATTCTTTTCAGTATTCATGTCGTTATCCTATCTCTCAACTATTCTTAACGCGAACAAATTCAACGATGAAAATTATGTGGATTGGAAATGAAATCTGAATATCATGCTTATGGTAGAAAAGTATAAGTCCGTGCTCACTGCTCATTGTCCTGTTGAGCCTATTGCTGAATTGACTCAAAAGAAAAATGATGCTTATGCTTCTTGGTTGCGTTCTGATGAGATCGCCAGAAGTACATCTTGGCATCCATGAGTAATGTGTTGTAACAGCAGCATCAGAACTTTGAGACCGTTATTGATATGATATTAAACATCATCAAAATATTCGAGGATCCAAGCCAAACAGACAGTTGTGTGTAACTTCATAAACTGCAGGATGGAAATTGAAACTCATGTCAAAGAACATATGATGTTGATCATAAGTATTCTGAACGAGATGGAGATCATGGGTGCTCAGGTCGATGGCGAGACTCAAGTGGATAAGATCTAAGAGACTGTGCCTAGTACCTTTGAGAACTTCAAGCTTAATTATTCGATGAATGACATGAACTATTCACTTCCTGAGCTCATGAAGGAGCTACAAGCTGCTGTGATCCTGTTTTAGAAGGGCAAGAGGAAATTCGGAGAGGATAATTTTACTGAAAGTAAGCCTTCCACCTCTAGTTCTAATAAGAAATAGAGAATAGGTCTAAGGAAAGTGAAGAAGCAGAAGCCGAGAGCTGCCAAAGGCAAGAGCACCGTGAGAGTAGACAAGTCAAAAGATAAGTGTCATCACTGTGGAACTGCTGGTCATTGGAAACACAACTACCCTGAGTATCTCAAAGGGTTGAGATCTAAAGGTATAGTAATGGTTGTTGAGGCCTGTTATGTAGCTGACTCTACTTTTCTTGGATTGTAGACTCTACAGCTACTAACCACATCTGTTTCTCCCTGCATGGGTTCAGGGAAATCAGAAGGATTGACGAGGGAGAGTTCAGCTTCCGTTGGGGGAATGAAGCACTAGTATCGGCCGCATCAGTGAAAACATTTAAATTATGTTTTGAGAAACATTTTATTATTTTGCGTGATGTTTATTATGTCCCGAGTTTTTAGAAGAATTTGCTTTCTATTGGTACATTAACTGAGCAAGGATTTGATCTAAAATTCATTGATAAATATATTGGTATATTTAGAAATGAATGCTTAATTACTATCGCATGAATGATTAATAAATTGTATCACATAAAACATGTAGTACCCATGATTTGTGACACTGAAGTGAATATCGATTCACATAGGGATAGTAAAAGGTTAATGTATGACTCAACCGATCTAACCTATCTGTGGCACTTACGTCTTGGACATATTAGCCTTTCACTCAATGTTTTGAACTCATACATAGTGATGTAAGTGGGTCATTGAATATCCAAGCAATAAGAGGTTATGTATATTTTGTAACCTTCACTGACGACTACTCACGTTTTAATCATGTTTAACTAATGCATCAAAAGTATGAAACCTTTGAAAAATTCAAAGAATATAAGGCATTGGTTGAAAAGCAATTAGAAAAATAAATTAAAACACTATGATCTAATCGTGGTGGAGAGTACTTGCTAGGAAAGTTCGAGGACTTTCTTAAGGAAGAAGGTATTCTTTCTCAAATTATAACACCTGGTACGCTATAACAAAATGGTGTGTCAGAGAGAATGAATCGAACTCTGATGGATATAGTTAGATCCATGATGAGTTACTCACCCCTCCCATATTTGTTCTGGGGATATGCCTTACTCATAACGGCATATATTCTGAACCAAGTTCTGTCAAAGATGGTGCCTGGTACACTATATGAAAAATGATGTGGCCGAAAGTCGTCTGTTCACTATTTTAGAATATGGGGTTGCCAACAAATGTTCTAAGACCGAAGACAGGTAAGTTAGCCAATTGTTCAAAATTGTGCATATTTGTAGGATATCCTATGAGAAAGAATGAGTATATCTTCTATAGTACGACTGACAAAAAAATATCCGTAAGCGCAAATGCTCATTTTCGTGAAGAGGATTATTTTAAAAGTGTACAGCCGAGAAGCACAGTTGTGCTAGAGAAATTATTGAGTGAGAGAACATCGACTCCCCAATCAGAAATTATTTCTGATTCAATAATGGAAGAACCACGACATGAGCCAGAGACTATGGAGCCTCGATGTAGTGGGAGAGTTGTGAGACAACCTGAAAAGTATATGTCCTATAAAGATGCTTTGACAGCTGTCTTAGACAAGGACCTAGATAAACCAATCTCTTACTCGAAGGCCATGGCTAGTCCTGAAGCAAACTTATGGTAGGAAGCCATGAACGTTGAGATACATTCGATGTACTCGAACGGAGTCTGAAAACTTGTAGATCCTCCTAAAGGGATAAAACCCGTAGGATGCAAATTTATATATAAGAAGAAAAGAGGTCCAGATGGGAATGTAGAGACATTCAAAGCTAGACTAGTAGCCAAAGGCTACACCCAAAAAGAAGGTATAGACTACTAGGATACCTGCTCACTGGTAGCCATGCTTAAATCCATCTGAATCTTTTAGTTCATTGCTGCTGCCCTTGATTATGAAATTTGAAAATAGACGTCAAGACTGTCTTTCTGAATTGCGATCTTGAAGAGCGCATTTATATGGCTCAACTAGATGGGTTCATGGAGAAAGGTCAAGATGGTAAAGTTTACGAACTGTAGAGGTCCATTTATGGACTTAAGCAAGTGTCACCGTCGTGGAATATTAGATTCGATGAAACTGTTAAGAACTATGATTTTGAACAGTTGATGAACGAATCTTGTGTGTATAAGTTGATACACGAAGGGAATGTGGTTTTTCAAGTCTTGTATGTAGATGATATTCTACTCATTCAGAATGATGTAGGAAAATTGTCTGATATCAAGTTTTGGCTTGCAAAACAATTTGACATGAAAGATCTTGGAGAAGCTGCATTTGTCTTAGGTATTCAGATCTTTCGAGATTGGAACAACAGACAATTGACACTTTCTCAATCATCTTATATTTATAAGGTGTTAGATCGCTTTAGTATGCAAAACTCCAAGAAGGGATATCCTCCCTTTAGACATGGAGTTAGCCTCTCTAAGGAGCAGTCTCTCAAGACTCCTCATGAAGAGGAAGACATGAGAAATATACCATATGCCTCAGCCGTAGGAAGCCTTATGTACGCGATGCTTTGCACTAGACGTAACTTATTTTCAATCTAATCCTGGAATCGAGCATTGGAATGTCGTCAAGCATATCTTTAAGTATCTTAGGAGAACAAGGAATTACATACTTATGTATTCAGGTAGTGACTTAAATATGGCGGGGTATACTGAATGGTAGAGCAGTTGTATGGAAAAGTATCAAGCTATTTTGCATTGATGATTCTACCATGAAAGCTGGATATGCAACAACTTGTGAAGCTGCAAAGGAGGTTGTATGGCTTAGGAAGTTCTTGAAGACTTCCAAAGTTGTTCCAGACACAGACAAGCCCATGAGAGTCCAAACACATAGAATATAAGTATCACTTGATTAGAGAGATTGTTCAGCGTGGAGACGTTGTGGTTACGCATATTTCAACGGTTAATAATCTGACAGGTCCATTCACGAAGACTCTAAGCAGTAAAGTCCTTTATGGTCATCTGAAGGGTTTGGGGATAAGAGATAGTACACGCCTACATTAGTCCAAGTGGGAGATTGTTGGACTATGTCCATAAAATAACATGTAATAACTATTTATTTGTATTTAGTTATTTTTCAGACATTTGTATTATTGATTTTTTATGAATAAATTGAAAGTTTTATTTTAAATTAAAACGTGTTTATAAATTACTCAAGTCCTAAAACTATTGTCAACGAAAGAAGAGTGAAGACAGAAGCGTCTCTAGATGAACTCTTCTGAAATAGTTCAGAACGATTTTCACAGACTTATGATCGACTAGGAAATCGAATCCGATTACGACTGTTAGGTTGAACTCTTAGATGTCAGTCTTGGGATAAGATTTGAGACACAAATGGTTAACCTAGACATGTTATGAATATGTTGAATAGATCGGTAACAAAGTAATTTAGAGCCCAAAACCGTTTACCTAATTCTAAATCTAATTGTTACACCATAAGAGTATTTCATAATTTCTTTAATCTTGAGGTGAATATGTAACTTGACTTGGTTTGTTGCAATATTTAATATGTCAAATGAGTGAGTTCGAATTGGCGGGCAATACATCGGCTGTTGAGATTATAATTTAATTAAGTAGGAGTTATGTGATTTACAGATATAAAAATTCGTGGTTGGATTGCGAAATCAACAATATCATCTCATGTTATATCGATGGGTGTGTGAATAAATTAACTTGGCCTAATATTCGATGAAATGAGTCTATAATGTCTTTTTTATGCACAGTCGAATAAAGAAGTTAAGAAAATAATAACAAGATGGGTAAAATGATAATTTTACATTCTGCTCTTGTTAATGATATTCACGATGTATATTATGTTAAAATATTCTGTGGACCATGAAAATAAATAGAGTTTATTACACCAATAGAAAAATGTAGCGCATGAATCGAGAGTTGATTCGAGATCGAACCTATAGTGGAGTCCTACGATGTTAGAATTAAATAGGTTGGAAATTTATGAAAATAAATTCAATGGGTATTTGAATCCCAAGCTTTGTCCATGTGAGTCCATTCGGTCTCAGAAATAGCTTAGAGAACAATAATAGAAAAATGAACTAAGTTGGACCAAAATGTGTTTTGATGCCAATGCATATTTCTCACACCTATATGTGATAGGTGATGTCACTTAAGTTAGTTAAGTGTAATTATTATTTTGAATTAATTATTTATTATTTTCTAATTATTAGATAATTAGTTAAATAAATAAATAAATTGATAATGATCAATTTTAGTTGTATCAGAATTCATCAATCTAATAAATAAATAAATTGATAATGATCAATTATATTTATCAATTAGATTGATGAATTCTGATACAACTAAAACTTTAGGAGATCATATAATTTTTGGCAATAATAGATAATTAAAGAAAATTTTGAAAATTTTTATAATATATGAGTATATTTGTAAATATTGAAAATTACCCTTTTATAAATATCTAATAGCAATTTGATTGCAAAGAGATAATGAGAATAAGATACAATTGTTGTTATCAACACACAAAAAGAAGAGAAAAAAGTTTTTCTCTCATTAGTGTTGCCGCCGAAATTAATCTGAAGAATGAAGATTTGATTTTTCTTATTCAATCGTTTTAAGAGTCCACATTCAAATTCTTAAGTAAAATTCTTCTAATATATATTTCTGAAATTAATGGGTGGTTGTTGATGGACTAATTCGCAAATCACTCCTGGAAGATCAAATCCGTGATTTTGATCATAAAGCTTGAAGAACATGAAGAACACTCGAGGGAGTTCTACCAGTTCAGAAATTCTCTGATACATAATAAAGGTGAAATTTTTCCTTAATTTATTCGTTTTAATATCGTATATGCATGATTAAACTAAATTTAGTTTTAAATTATTTAATATGATTAAATAAGTTAAATCAAAATTTTTTATATTCCGTCCACGAACCCTTCGTGGTTCAAATCTATTTTTCTTTTATTTTAAAACCGATCGATCCTAGCACAACACGCTTCCGCCGTGCACGCGACGCGACGACCAATATATTCATCATCCCAAAAATATTTACAAAACAGTACATATCATCGTAAAATTATTATCAGTCATAAAAATCATTTCAATATTTGATCTCTCAATCCTAGAAAAGTTTACCATCCATATCACAATCAACAGTATCCATCATAAGTGTCAAAGGCCATGGACTATATAACCGATGCATTATGCGATATTTTAATTTGTAATGTTATGTAGAACTTTAAAACACACATCGAATGCTTTGAAAAGCCTTCTTTCAAATATATGTGGTATACATTTAAATAGGTGTGGTATATTACCATTTACTTAGAGAAACAATAATTCAAGTAACAAAAGTATCTAATAGTTTCTGTACAGATTTTTAATAAAAACTAGAGTAAATTAAAGCAACAATTAGTAAACAGTATGCAAAACCTATAACATAGAATCGTGGTAAATCACATACTGAGAAATTTGAAAATCTAAGAAAAAAATCTATTGTAAGAAATTCGTGTTCTTCATCTTCACTTTTTCATTCTACTCTTTTCATGGTATGCCCATTATAAAAATATATTTTTGGTTTAGCAACTTAAGCTTTAGAGACAGGAACATTAACAAAGAATGGAAATAGGAGACACAAACATTATCAAAAAAGGAAAATGAGAGACAAGAACACGAACAAATAATGAAAATATGACATCTTCTGGAGATCTATTATAGAGAAGTAAAATGTCAAGGAAATATTTTTCAAATATGAGAAATATTACTACATAAATCTGCCTGGACTTGATGAAAAAGAAGCTGAAAAATTAATGCTCATTGCTTCAACCTGGAGCTCCACATCTCATGGACAAAGATGTGTGATGCTTGATGGACAACGGAGACACACGATGCTTGACATATGTTGGTACTACACGTCAGATGTTTGGTTGGTGATTCACGGCTGAAGGTTTCCTACTGAATGGACATGAGAGTGATGGAAAGGAAAATTGTTCGTGTTTGAGTGTTCGTGGCATCGTATATTGACTAAAAGGAAGAGGAATATTTTAGTCTGAATGTTGAACTTGTTAATGGGCCATATTATTTGTGGCGATTTGTGCAAAGTAGGTAATAATAGACTACTATTTTATTAATATTTTAAATAATGACCTAATACTCTAATTCACCTAAGTTTATATTAGTGGAAATTACATAATTGACAGGTTTTGAGTACTCACTTTAAATATGGCCATAAACTAAATAAATTGCAAAGATAGGCCGGTTTTCTTAAGTATAATTTTCTAAAGTTTAATATTCCCGTTTTATCCCTTTTCCTTTACACGCCTCAAATCTGTCAAAGCAAAACTGATCAATGGTTAGTTGGTTCCCCTCTCTCTCAGATGCAAATCTTCTTCCACTCTCTCTAAGATGCTTAGTTCATTCGTCGGTTGGAGCATACAATTCATACATCACTGAGTTCTCCGTCATCGATTTTGGTTTTTAAGATTTCATCATCAACGTCAGAGCTTGGCATAAACCTGCGAACCCGATTTTGTTCGACGAGCTCGATTTCGTTCAACACTGAGCTTGCTTCTCCCCTCTTGCGTTTTAGGTTCCCCTGTTCATATTACTGCGGCTTTCATTCATGCTAGCTGCGGTCTGCGTTTAGGGCTGCTACTCAAGGAGTTCAAGATTGATTCAAGCGCTTGGACTCTAGATGTAGCTACTTGTATAGAACTCTATTTTAGAAGGATGGGCTAAAAATCGGTAGTGGGCTTAAAATGATCCACGGTAATTTCTCAATCTCAAAACTATTTTGCATGGAAATTGGGGTCCAAAAATCTCTGATTGCCTTCCCAGGGTCTAAACTGACAATTACTCTTTCTAAAGCGCTTTATTTTCAAAATTTGCGCTTCCTTCACTAATACTTGGAACCAGAAGAAAGAGGGATTAATATGGTGGACATGGATGATCCTCTTGATTTCGAGTCGGAAGATTCACTTCTCAGCTCCCCGGTTGCTATTAAAAAGAGGTTTCTCCAATGAAGTTTTACCCTCTTTATTTAATGTTTTGAAATTTTCATGTAATTTTGTCTCTTTAATCTAATTTCTAGTTTGTTTCATCTTCTTTCTTCCATTCCCTCCATTTTTAGGGTTATAAGAATTGGGATGGGTTTCCACGTGAAAGGTTGCTTGGTTTGTCAGAATACGATAGTCCTTAATCCTATGATGGTACTATTTGGGTAGTTGAGTTTAGTTCTACACGTTTCACGTTTAACGCAGTAAACGATTATCTATACTTCTCTCCACCGTCCTAGTTTAGAGAGTAGTATTCTTGCAGAAGCTTGTAGATTTCTTTTTATAATGTACTTCGTCTTCAGAAGGTTGCATGTTTTAGAGCATTGATACTGATATGGATGTTTCTGGAACCAAAATGTATGATAAGCAGTATTGTCAATCTAGTTGTTTTAATAATTGGAAGAATAGGCAGTGAATTTCTTTAAAGTGAGTATCTAGTAATTGTGATGGTGTAACTATTTATGTGGTTTGTGCTTTATGTTCCCTTTTGATGTCATTCAGGAAAAAAGTTATTGGGTTAGATGATCTTTTGACCGATTATTATAAGGAGAAAAGCAAACTTGTTGAGAAGGAATCTAAACGGACAAAGAGCCGGAAAAACTACAATTCAGATGATGATGATTATAGCAAGGAAGCTAAGGTGTCTAGAGTTGTTGATGAGTGCCACAATCAGGCATGAACCTCCGCACTATTAAAATTCTTTTACTTATTACCACACACCGTGTCTTCATTTGTTACTTATGTTGTAAATATTCTTGTAGATGGAACAATTGGGTGGAGAGGAAGATATATCTGAATGGGGACTACAAGTTTTTGGAAAGCAGGTGAGGTAGTAGACAAACGAAAATCACCACATACTTGAAAAAATTTGGACATTGATTTAATCGAAATTTGGGAATAACTAATTGGCTGCATCTCTATCTTCTTGAATTGCAGAAACCTCCTCCAACTCTAGTCTTTCCCGAGCTTAGAAGTTGCTCACTTTTGCACACTTTTATGAATAATGATTCTAACTGTTTGGTGGAACTGACTATGAAAAAAGGTGTTAATTTACTTTCCTTCTTGCGGTCTTGATAATCCTAGTACTATTTCACATTATTTTCTAGGAGCCCTACCAGGTTCATATTTGGTTATCGTAGAGTCTCTGACCAATTGAATTCTTAAATTGAGTACCCGAACATGGTTGTGCCTTTTGTATGTTATTGTAGGAGACGCATTTCTCGAAGGCCTTTTGGTTAATGATTGGCTTTCAAAGTTGGTTTTTACGTCTGGGCATGTAGAAAAATCGATAGCCCAATGGACCTCACAGTTGAGTGAGTGAATCCACAAACACATTTTTGTTGACTTAGGTTGAATTCAATGAAGTATGATGCTTATTTCCTTGTGCTCATATATAAATATATAGTGTTGTACTCACCAAGTGAAGAGTTGATGACATCAGCATGTGCTTTCTGGCGGGCTATTCTGTCACCAAAAGATGAGGTGAACTTTATTCGTTTCGTTTACGGGGTACTTCCTTTTGATTGATTTCAACTTTCTAATAGTTCTGATGTTTTATAAATTGTCTTTCTTCACCAGGTTGATCATTTGCCTCTCAAAATAGATTGGTTTCCTAGCTATTCAGAACTACGGAAAGCTCTTGAAACCTATGGGTTTATATCAAATTTTTCATTAGGCACAGATACCAACCATATGGGTAAACTTGAGTTCACTTACATCCATAATTTTCTGAGCTGATTATATAATATCCCTATCTTCTCTAGATTATGGTTTTGAAGATCTCGGTACCAGTTGCTTATTTATAAATTTCTTACATGTTTGTTAACAATTTAAGCGACGAGAGGGTATATATATAACTTGATGTGAAGTCAACTTCACTTACTGAATCCTTTGTAATACGTGGAGTTAGTAAACGTTTTGTTTCTGACATAGCAATGTGTTATGAATCCTGTTTTGTTAAAAATGTATGCAATGTGCTATTGTTGGTTTTGACATCTTTCACAGCCACAAGTTTTTTAGTTGGCGAAGTAGAAGCAAGATCATCCCTATCCAAAGAACTAGTAATATACCATTTTGGGAGGGTGTGAAGACAAAATTTTCCTTTTCTGTATAAATTGAACGCTTGGGACCATCTTTTACCTTAACTGGAAGTGTTTTAGAAAAAGACTCTGTATGAGTAGCTGGCATATTTTTGAAGTTCATCTCCTAGTAAAGATGTAACTAGTACATGCTGGTGCTATTAATGATCTTTTACTGTTGCAGATATTGCCATTATTGTAGCAACTAAGCGTTTCTTGATTCATCTAAAAACTTAATTTCATTCATATTTCCAATTATGATGTCTTTCTCAATAAAAAGATGAATTATTTAAATTCTTGCTTTTCTTTCTAGCTATGGCGCCTTCTGACAACTTTTGTTATGTCTGCTTCTAGATTCCGGTTCTGAAGGGCCACCTCAGAATGTAAGAACGTGGATCAAATTAGTATCTATTTGTTGTCAAGTAAGGTATTGATGAAGCTGAAGTATGCTTAAAATATTATTTATGGCTATTCTATTTGATCGCTCAACTTCGATGTATTATCCTGAAGAATTTTATTCCACTTTTTGATTGGCTCTTGTTTGATGTAGATTGACCACAATGTTTAGCTCATCTAAATTTCTCACTTTGATGCCTTTTAGGAGTAAAAGGTCGATCTTTTCAACCTCAGAAGTTGAGGAATTGGTTGAAGTCATTATTAGTCTATTCTTAGACCGGCTGTTGCAAGGCTTAATGCCGATTCTGTATGAGTGTTTCCATTCGCTTATCAGCTACTTCAGAGATATAGAGTGGGATGCCTGTTGTGAGAAAATAGCAAAATCTCTTGCTTGCAGGTACAACTCTCATTACTTATTAGTTGTTCAGATATATTTTACATAATGTGTGTAGAAGATACATTTATCCCTATAGGACTTTTATGTGTGTGTGTGTGTGTGTAAATCCTTTTGTTACATTTCTACCAAAAGAATCATATGGATAACTTGATTGTCTACGTAATAGTCTGCAATATGGCCATTGAATCATCAGTTTAGCGATGTACAGAAAGTTGAAGCTGTAGATATTTCTGGTTCTTTTTTCTTATTCATGGTTGTACTGATTCTTTCCTGAATGCAGGGTTCCTCAGGATCTCAACTGCTTGCGAGCTGTGGAGTGCATTTCTGGAGTTGATACTCGTAGTAAGCACCTCAGGAGTAGACTCGCCTATCACTTTCTTCTTATTTGTTCAGAAAACAAGGTACAGTAAGTTTTCTACGCAACAACATTTTTATGGCCTAACAACTAACCTGCCACATACTGACAGAGAAGTTTACATTTGATACACAAGAAAATTGAAACTACCATTTTAAGTGTGCTTAACTTGCACCTAGGACAAATAACTGTGTTTTTTTACTGGTTCTTAATACCATTTTAATTTTGAGAAATTCATATGATGCTTGTTCTATATCTTACACTTATAATTGTCAAACTGTCTTCCAGTAACACTTGTTGTAATCCAACCCGTTATTTTATGATCATTTAACATTTCTGTTCCGCTCATAGCTTTCATTGTGGCAGAGATTGTCTCTGTCCTATACCCAAGTTGGATTCTATTTCTAGCGTGTTATATTTTTCTTTGCATTAAATTCCCATTTCCATTCGAAATCAGCATGTTAACATTGTATGTATACTTTTCTCTCAGGCTACTGATGAAGAAGGGATCCTGAGATTTCTTATATCAATTAACATCAAAGATAGAAGATGCGACCTTTTTAAGGTGTACATTTACTTGGCTTTGACTGAGAATTGGCTCTTGACTCATCGAACATCGGAAGAAAGGCCAGTGATGAGTGAAATGTGTGGTCTTTTTCTTCGAAACTGTTCTTATCAAATAACCAGCACAGATTTGAGGTCTTATGCTTCCAAGGTGTGTAGTCAATTTCTTTTTATCCTCTGTGAAGGCCTGTAAGTTATATGTGGAATTTTCTCGTAAATCATTTTCTCAATTACAGGTGCGCAACAAGGCATCATATATTTTACAAGGTTTTGTCAAGAAATAGGTTTAGCAAGGTATGTATGTTCCTTGCTAAACTCGATTAAATCCACACGGGCACATTCACACAAGTAAAGAACGAATCTAGGAAAAAGGAGACTTGTATCATGTTGCTCTGCAAGAGTAGTAATTTGAATGTGACATTATTGGTTGATGGATTCTATGAGAATGCTTGGACGCTTCAATGGTGGACCGCCATAGCATTTGGGAGTTGGGGAATTAAAATGAATGGATCAATCTTTGTAGGAGCTTGCCAGTGTTTTTTAAAAGGAGCCTCTGAAGAATACAGAAGCTATTATCTGTAATTATTGTTTACATATATTGTCTTCCTTTTTTGTTTTAAGTGATGGTATCTTATAATGAAAGTCTGTGATGTGTTTGAGCTCTTACCTTGGGGTTTTTTTTTCTGGTCTACGTCACGCTTCTATTACGTTATGATGGAGAAGTCAAGTCTTGTCTGTCATGATGGATTCACGTTCTACCAAAGTGCTCGGTGAACCAGACTTCCTTTCAGGGAAAAAGAGTGAATGTTTATAAACAATGTAGGATATTAAAGTTCTAGAATACTAATTTGAATATTTAACACATATTTGAATAAAGTATTTTTAAAGCAATAACATTGTTAATATTTTTATTTGAATAAAAACTCGTTTTCAATTTTGCAAATCATAGTCCATCTAAAAGCAGTTTTAAATATAGGAACTATTTTAACCAATTTGACTGGCTAAAACCTTTTCGTTCAGGCATCCCGAGTTTTTCAAGTGATAGTTTCACAAAAAATATACACAACTCAAAAATAATTACTCAAGTAGTGGAACTATAAATTTAACTTAAATCACATCAATATAATTACATAATAATCTACATATACTTTTGTATTCATTATCAACTTTCTCTCGACTCATGAGTAGTCAAACAAAATTTAGTCTATGAAGTTTTCATTTGTAGATTTGTTTTTTCTCCCTTTCACCTCTTTGTAAATTGACCTTGAAACTGATTTGTATTCAAAATATGTCTTATTATTCAACAAATTATTGAATACATAAGATAAATAGTCAATTTCAATGCAGTAATCCAATTAAATTCGGTCTGATAAAATTAATAATTTGATCAGCCAAACAAGGTTTAGCAATGGATATGAGGAACATGGGTAGAGATCTCCTTATGTTAGGTCCTTACTTGAGAGGATTATGTTTAGCAGATTTGGAAAATTAGCTCAGATGTGAATGATTTAAATTTGTTGAACACTAAAATTTAAAAATTGAATCTATTTGATTTTTTTTTAATACTAGTTCTTATCCGTCTATTTCTTAATGGATGGATCAGAATGATAGTGATGCTCTCATGTGTTTTTGAATAGGAGACAAATCGCTCTGAGGAACATATATATCAACAAAGAGAAAGTATGCGATACATCTGAAATATTCAGTACTTTTTTATATCATTGATTATCACGTGTGTAAAAATATTATATTTTATTCAGATTTTAAAAAGAGAGAATAAATAAATTTTTTATATTTATGAAACATTTATATGTATTATTAATGATATAAAAAAATACTGAATATTCGATACTGAACATTTATATGTATTATTAATAGATTTTAAAGAGAAGAAATTTTTTTTCTATCAACAAGGTAGTTTTTCCCTCCTCTAAAAAGTCGTCCATTTCAAAACTAGGTTCGGAGCCTCTAAAAATTCAAAAGCAGGTTCTGTTCCTCTTCAAAAACTTTGCTTCGGAAATCCGTTGTAGTACCAACCAACCTCCTCCACTTTGCCTTCGCTTTCTCTTTCCCTCTTTTCTTTTCATTCCCCCCTTTATTCCTTACATTCCTTCCTTCTCTGTCCTAAAGCCCAGAATCGGTCTATTGACTAGATCTCGAAATCCAGAATTGTTCGATAGATAGAGAGAGAGAGAGACAGAGAAAGGGTGTATTTTGGGGGATATTTTCTTAGCCAATTGGGTCATTCGTTTGACTTCTCTAATTCTACAACACATGGGGTCGATTTCTTAATTCCAAGTTATTTCTGTCTATTTATTCTGATTAGAGCACAGGAATCCATAAGCCTGGTTTTCGAACTGGGTCTATAGTTTCTATTCTCCGTGCCACTTCACTTCGCTTTTGAACTTCATTTCTCTAAGACCCATTCAAATTTATTAAGCCAAGGTCTTTCCTGATGGCGAAGAGACCGTCTTTCCGCAGCATAATGGGGAAAAGACTGTCGGACATTACGAATTCACATGCAACTAAGCCCCTTATTGAAGACAAGAAGCCGCCGGGGAATTTTCAAATGAACAAGGACCACGTTGACAAACTCATCAAGGTAGAATCTCAATTGGGTTTTCAAATTTTGCAATTTTCTTTTATTTGTGATGTTGTTCCTCACTCTGTCTCTCTCGTGGCCTTGTGCACTGAATTAGGAGAAGATGACTTTGATGAAACTTATTGCGGAGCGAAAGTATCCACTGATTATGTTTTTCTGTTCTATTCTTCCGTTAACTGTTTGTTTTTTCCACTTCATCCGTGTATTTTTGCCTGTCTGGTCTGTTTGTGGAGGATTTAATGAAAAATACCATTACTTTGAAATTCAAGCAAAACTAGCATTTTTTATGAAACAACTGTTCTTGAATATCTTGTGAGAAACATGTTTTTTGAAAAATGGCATCAACACCAGTGTGGACTACACACATTAGATGCTACTTCTCCTTGAGTTTAGGGCAATAGAGCAATGTAGTTAAGAAAAAATGGTAATTTTCATTGTTTTTCAATCTGATGCTAGTTTTTATTATGGGTCCCTATAAAATGCTAGATATCTAAATAACCCTCAAGAAAATGAGTGTCAATTGCTCCGAGAGGAAGAGTAGTTTTGTTAATGACAGTGAACAATATAAAAGTTTAGAAGGTGGCTGAAAGAAGGCTTTTTATCCACCGCATCATTTGATGTTAAGTGTATAATTTTTCAAATTAAAAGAAACCCATTCATTCTTTCTACTCAAAATATAAAATAAAATATTATATTCTAGGACATATGAGAGCAGATTATAGGAATATTGGGAATATTTTCCCAGTTAGCCAGAAGCCAAAGTTTCCTTAAGTACTTTGGAACAGTAAAATCATTGAATTGAGTGGAGCTGAGCTGCAGAAGATGAGGGTTAGTCTTCAGAAATTGCAGCTGCAGAATTGGCATCTTGCTCAATCAAACAGCCAGATGTTAGCGGTATGACTATATCGACATATAACTTCAGAGCAATTTACTGCGAAGGGTCTGATTTTCAGTGTATTCTCTTCATTTTCTTTTTCAGGAGCTTAATTCAGGAAGAGAAAAGGTACGTGAAACTTTCCAAGCCTTTGGCATTGATTGGAGGAAGCTTGATTTAATTTTACATCTGATGAGGAATTATTGGGAACTGCTAATTCCAGCTGAAAGCTCTACAACACCAAATTATATGCAAGGGTGTCTTGCTAAAAGCAAAGAACTTGGGCCTTGAGGTAACACTTCTCACACAGTATCTGAAGTTTGGCTTTTGATCTATGTCTGGAATTTTCTGAGTAAGAAATTGTTAGGATTAAGCAGTTATTATTGAAGACAATATCATCTAAAGCAAAAAAATCCAAATTATAAGCTTGTGCATGAAGACAATATCTTCTAAACAACGACAAACAACTAGGATTACGTCACAGTGAAGTCCATTGTTGCACTCTAGCATAATTTCATTGATGAACCCTAAATCTTCTTTCAAATTTGGAAGGAAAATGTAGAGATGAACGACGAAAATACTAGCTTACAGGTGCGTAAATCTAAATTTTTGGGTCAGTAATTTGCTATAACAGCCGTAGTGTTTCACGTTTAAGTGACTTAACCATGTTTGTTTTGTTGGCTAAAGGAAAAGGTAGAGAAACAAGGAGAAGAGAAGGAAATAGGACAATCCTCAGATACTGCTAATGAAGATAGCAATGGTAGTAATAGAAACAGAAGACGCACCACAAGAAGTCGATGTAATTTCTTGAATTCAAACTTTTGAAATTTGGAGTTTCGTGTATATTTTGACATTTTTATCCCTTTTCAAATTGCGTATTTACTCGGAATGTGCAATGTTTTGGTTGCTATTTGGAGTATGCAAGTAGCAACTTCAATAACTTGAACACTACAAGTAGCTGTCTATGTAGCTATTTTGACATTTCAAGTGGAGAGAAGTAATAATGTCTTTTCACATACGAAATGGTCCAAAATTTCAAGCTCTAAAAGTTTGACCAAACATCGACGTTTCAAATGGGCCATTTATCCACAGAACCAGCATGCTTGACAAACCACCTTAGTAACTTCAATATGTTATTCCCTGACTTATTCATTTATATGAGCACTTGTAAATATTTTGCAGCTATGGGTTCTACTACATGCCAAACTATTGTGGATAAAGAAAAGGTTGAAAGCAAAAGGTATATTAACCTTCAACATATATTGGCGAACTATAATCTGTCATTGTAGCTCTCTTTACCATCCTTGCTATTTCTTCATATAGGCGTTGTTTACGGAGACAGTCTGCTCGGTTTAAATCTCACGAGCGGGAGAACCCGGAAAGCTTGTTTGAGTTAGAAGATGCTAAGTTTTCTGTAAATGAGCCACTTGATGACACTCCAATGCATCAGAGTGGCCCTTCTATGTTGAATTTAGCTTCTAAAAATGATGACAAGGAAAATTCTACGCTGAGAGTTGAAGTGCCGGTAACACAAAGATCATCGATGGCAAGACCGTTACGCAAAGCCGCCGAGAAAGTTCAATCATATAAAGAAGTTCCTCTTAAGGTTAAATTGCGTAGAAAAGATTAAGAATCTCCGTACCATATTTACGTGTACTGTTATGTGTTTACAGCTTTCACCAAATTTAGTTGTATTGTTGCTTCTTTTTTGGTCCTGTGTTGAAATTTGGCTAAGTTAAAAATTATTTTCAAAAGTTGTAAATTTGGTCTAGTTTGTTTGCCAAAGACATTACTATCCTCATATGCTGGAAACGTTAAAATAGCCATTGAGACGCTGGAATGAAGTGCGTAACAACCTAAATATTTGAAAACTCGAAATCAAAATAAGTAATTTGAAGAGGGGTAAATATGTTAAAATAGGACTAAAAATATCACCTTTTCCACATCACCTTTTCTCAAGTCCCAATTTGAAAACTTCGGAAAAAATATAAGCTAAAGGATTTCTTTTCCTCAATCTAAAAACTTAAGGAGCATTTGGTTCAGGTTATCATCGTAATAAAGTATGTGATAAATTTATTTTTTAATATTTTTTCATGTTTTTGCAAATATTTTCATTTGGTATGGTAAAGTTATTTAACCTGATTAAATAATAATCTCACATTATTTTCCCTAAAAAATCTACTTTCCTAATTCACTTATCCATTTTACAACAATTATATACACATTTTTTAAAATAACTTTTTATTTTTCTAAATCTCCATAAAAATATCATTATTTGTTTGTATTCCTCCTACTTGATTTTGATATTTTTTTCAAGACCAATGCCTCACAAAAGTGTCATAAAAAATCTCAATCCTGAAATCCCGTCAGATCTCGTTCCTGTCCAGTGGAACCAAACCCGTCCTAATATCAAATTTTAAGATTTTTTTCGTCCCTTTCAACCTTGTCCCGAAAGGCTCGTCCCCCAAAGCTATCTCGGAGTTGTCTTGTGAGATTAAGATATGCATGTTAACTCTTCATATATGTATAATATAAAATTTACATGATTAAAACGCATGTTATTATTATCAATTTTTTTTAAATTAAAAGTTATTTCGTTCCCTGAAATAAATATTATTCATAAATTATCAATGTTTAAAAAATATTAAAGTTATAAAAAGGGACTATAATGGGATTATATATCACGTCTCATTTTTTTGTCTGGATGACCGGGCTCGTGGGATGTGACCGCGAAGGGGGTTTTCCCTAAATCATTTAATTAATTTGTCAGCGTGTAGGATAAAATATATACGCCATTTCATTATCTATATTCTGTTTTGTTCCTGTGCCAGAACCAGAATATTTTATTCGTTCTAGTCGGAAAGGAACAAAATCGAAACCATCGTATACATAACTACTGAAAAAAGTATATGTAACGGGGAAATTGTTATGTATTATTAAATATTTCAATGTACCAATATGAATGATGGTTATTTATATCATATTTAACTTTTACATATAAAAGAGAAAAAATTATATGTTAATTAATTTTGTAATATTAGAAAAAAACTTAATCAAACACGACATGAATTATTAAGTTTTTTACGAGTTACAACACATAATCTGTATATAGTTTGGCTATGTAAACTTCTAACAATTTTTGTCGTTGAATTTATTTGTACGGTGCAAGTAAAAAACTTATTTTATTTTTTTGGTGTAGTAAGAGAAAAATAGTTGATTTGATTTTATTGGTGAAGTTGATAAAATAATTAATTTATTACCGCAAAAAATAAAATATATAAGACATTGTGTGCTAGAATCTATAAGTAATCATTGACAACAAGTTAAAACTTGATAAAAAATAAACTATAAACAATCAATAATTTTATTACTCTAATATAATTCATATAATTTTTCAAACAATTTTATCAAACTTTTCCAACAACTGGACTCAATTCAAACATACCAAACAAGGTAATCATACTTTTCTAGTAACTTTTTTCACTTAACCACATGTGGCCAAACATGATAATTTTAAATCTGGTCATCTAACGTTATCACTTAAATTTACCCAACAACTTAACTTTTTCAGCATTCTTACTTAACCCGTACCAAACAGCCCCTAAGAAGCTATTTTCAAATTGAAGTCTGTGAAATGAAATTAGAAGAAGGGTTTTTGGCATAGATGTCCCCATTATAAAACTTATAGGTAAAAATGACCCACCAATTTAATAATATCCAAAAATGATCCTTTTTAAGCTGGGAAATTTTAAGTTAATAGTGAATTTACTATTTTTTTTATCTTTTTACCTTTTTAATCACCAATAGTAACTTTCTATCATTTTTCATTATATGTTTATATATCATATTTTCGTATTTCTCTTAAATGATTTCTTTTAAAACACATTATACCCGAAAAATACTACTTTCATTTTTTTGTGCATCGCCTACTCTCTCTTTCTCTCTCCCCCCATCTTTGTTTTATTTTTTTGAAAAAATAAAAATGGAACGGGAGATCCCCACGCCTCTAGCTCGTTCAATTGCATCTATCTAATCAATAAGTAATCTATTTTACTTGTTGTTAATAAGTTTTTTACTTACTGTTATGCTACATTCTAATGTATCATATTTTTCGTTATTCTCGTATCGTTGTTAGACGTTGGCTAAAAGATAGACATCACCTTCAGTTTGACAACCAATCAACTTTGTAGATTAGCATAAGAAAATAAATTGGAACGACACCCCACTAAGTAAATATCTTGTTAGTCATAAGTAAATAATATGTTTACCTATTTTAGATTGCGAAAAGTAACTTATAAACTAAACTAATAACATAAAAGAATTTTCAACGATTCCTGCGAATTTATTGTAGATTGGACAAATTATTTTGAAGAAAGTTGAACAAGTTTGAGTAGAATTTAAGAAAATAGCATAAACAATCGTAAGAAAGAAATAAAAGAGGTGGAAAGTTGCTCTTGGTGGTTACAAAATAAGTGAAAATGTAAAGTAATAAATCCATAACTAACTTAAACTTTCTAAACTTAAAAGGAGTTATTCATAGCATATATACATATGAAGGGTCGTTATTGCATATAAGTTAATAAAAATGATCATCTATTACAATTTCTGTCAGAAGAACTAACATGTTTCGACAAGCCCAAATCTTTAATCTTTTAGTAGATAGAAAATTTATAAATGACACTAAACAAATAACTTCAAATTAAATCATCAAGAATGACATAATGTATAAAAAATTAAAAAATGACCATGTTTTTAAATGCTGTGCAGTTTTCAAAATTCATGGATTTCAAATGTATAAAATGTATCATGGTACGTATTATAATTGTATTATGTATATAGAATATTTACTCTAAGTATGGAGACTTTTCTTGTTATGTATTTCATATATTTACGATCTATAATTAATATTTTTATTATTTTTATTATATTGAAATCAGAAAGTTTGACATTGTCATATATTAACTTTTTTATTTACTGTATGTATATATATTTACGTGATACATCTTTGATTCAGATGTAACTTGTACATAATTTATAATTTATAATTTTTCTGGAACTAGTTGTCATGTCAAGATTGATCTTCATTTCACCATTTATATGGAGTATATAAGTAGAAATCTGAAAAAACATCAATTTTTTACCTTTAATAGAAATTTGAAACCCTCAATTTGTGAACAACGGAAAATATGAATATTTAATTTTCAGTTTTACCTTAACTGAAGGAAGCGTGGTTAGTTGTTGGAATTAAATTTACCTCCTGATTGCGAAAATCGTGATGAATCGGATTTGAAATTTTGTTTAGGAGAAACATATGGTTGCCATGAATAGAGTTTGGGAGAGATGTCGTGGTCGTGGGTCGGGGGAGAAGCTATGTAATTACGTGAGGTTATAAATACAAATCCAATTCTTACTATCTAAAGGTAAGTACCTCATAAGACATCTGCTTTTGGAATTTTATTTCTTCCCCTTTCTCCATTCCTTCATCTCTCTCTATGTATGAGTACCTCATAAGACATATTGTATCTCTTAATTTGGAGATATTATTGTATTGAGCGATCACGGTTCAAAGAAAGTTATCATTCTATAAATATCACATGCCTTATTGTTCACATATTTATATTTCAATGTGACCATTTTCTTTGCCTAATTGTTAAAACCCATGTGAATTCAGCTTTCTTTGACTAAAAAAAATGTGAATTCAGCTTTATTTTCAAGAAGTCCAAATCTCATGACTCATGCTCCTTATATTCTATCATTAGCATTATAGAAAACCGTGTGGACCCATTTATTTCCACCCCATAAAACTTATATCTTTGTTTTTGTCTATCTGAAAAATACATTTATCTTAATATTATTCTTTTTGCTCGGTAATTAATCTTATTATTATTATTAATATTATTATTTAGATTTTTTGTTCAAGTACTTTAGAATCTATTTCAACTTAGCCTCTTTATTTTAATTTTTTAATTTAGATCTTATATATTTTTTTAGTTAATTCTATGTAATATTTTAATAGATCTTCATAAGTTCAACAAAGTTTTAGAATGAAATAATTATGTGGATGTTTCTGATGAATTAAATGAGACATTGTAGATAGTAGATCACCTCATCATGAATGACGTATTTCAGTATACACGTGGCACTCAGGGATGAGATTGGATGGTGCTTAGGTGTCTAGTTGCATGAATACGCCCAATGGGTTACAAAATATCACATGAACTTGTCTTAATCTTATTACAATTGATCATGATATTACAGTTATAACTTATATATGCAAACAATTTTGAACCATTTAAAAAACAGTTTAGATGCATTAAATATAATCTACGTACTTTAGAGACAAATAAAAGAAAGAATGTTGGGAAAATTTCTCATCATTTTTCTTTGCCTAATTGTTAAAACGCATGTGAATTCAGCTTTCTTTGACAAAAAAATGTGAATTCAGCTTTATTTTCAAGAAGTCCAAATCTCATGACTCATGCTCCTTATATAGTATCATTAGCATTATAGAAAACAGTGTGGACCCATTTATTTCCAGCCCATAAGAATTATATCATTGTTTTTGTCTATCTGAAAAATACATTTATCTTATTATTATTCTTTTTGGTCAGTAATTTATCTTATTATTATTATTATTATTATTATTATTATTATTATTATTTTAGTTTTTTTGTTCACGCACTTTAGAATCTATTTCAACCTAGCCTCTTTATTTTAATTTTTTTAATTTAGATCTTATATATTTTTTAGTTCATTCTATGTAATATTTTAATAGATCTTCATAAGTTCAACAAAGTTCTAGAATAAAATAATTATGTGGATGTTTCTGATCAATTAAACTAGACATTGTAGATAGTGGATCACCTCATCACTAATGATGTATCTCAGTATACGCGTGGTACTCAGGGACGAGATTGGATGGCGCCTACGTGGCACGATAAGGCTGAAATAGGATAATAACGAATACGTTTGTAAGGGCCGCACCTAAACCTATAAAGGTGACGAGCTTATTTTGAGATCGTATGTCAAGTGTTGAGTCTCGCCTTCGAGCTAAGTGACAAAGGCTCGAAAGTTCTTTCTTGCCTAGGAATAATATGAAGGTTGTGGTTTAGTAGGATTAGGACAAGGTTACGCAATACCAAGAGAGGAAAAAACTACTCGACGGGTATGGCCTCCTTAGGCACCTTGGATGTGCCTCCTTCCAGGGAAGAAAGGTAAAAAAGATACGAACCATCTCTTAAGAGTAAGGTTGGTCCCGCGGCGGGTCGAGACAGCTCAACCCGCCCCCACGGCGAGTTGAGACTAAGAGTGTTCACTGTTCGGTTCGGTCGGTTATTTGGGTAAATATCAAACTAAACCATGATTTATGTTTCAGTTCGGTTCTTCGATTCACGCACCTGTACAATCATTTTTCGCAGAGGTTAACCTTTCAACCTTAACGAAGAAGATTGAAACATAAACACAACTAAAAAATATGAAAAAAACACTCATCCTAAACACCCATCTTAAACACAAAAAATCACCAATTCCTAATGCAGAAGATGAGAAAAAAAATACCCATCTTAAATGCAGAGATTCAGAAAAATCAGAAAGAAAAATGCTCATCAAATTAACTGTTTCAGAAAAATGCTCAGAAAATAAACCGTTTCACATCCTATAGAAATAAAAAATAAATCATTTCATGAAATTAGTATTATGAATAAGAAAAATGCTTGAAAAATTGTAACGAATCAGAAAATCGCCACAAGCAATATAAATTAACTAAAGTAAACCAAGAACAACAAATTAAAAAAAGAATCATAGATGGAATGAAGAACAGAGAGAGAAATCCCTAATCTCAATCCCTAAACGCAGAAGTCAGAAGGGAGGAAGGAGAAAGAGAAGAACGAAGGGAGGAAGGAGAAAGAGAAGCCATAAAAGAGAGAGAGCCCTAATTCATTAACGCAGAACTCAAACGTGAGGAAGGAGAAAGAAAAGCGAGAAGAAAAGAAGGAGAAATGAGAGGAAAGAAGGCAGAAGAAAATCAAACTCACCTTTATCTCGTACACACGGACGAAACAATGGAGGATTAAAGAGAATTACGAAACAATGGAGGAAGGGATGTAAACGCCAACCTGTGTCGCAAAAGAGAATGAACCTAAACCCTAAATCCTAATTTCTATGTTATATATTAGGTGTAGTCGTGTATGGTCAATACTACGCCATATTCAACAAAACAAATGTGAAACAACACTAGGGAGTAAAACTACATCGTTTTATTTTATATGTTTCGGTTCGGTTCGAAAGCTCAGGAATTTTTTAACCGAACAGAAACTTTGGTTCAGTTTAGTCAATTTGGTACATTTTTTTTGAACCCCTAGTTGAGACCGCTCAAACCGCCCCCACGTCGGGTTGAGGCACCTCACCCTGTCCCTATGGTGGGCAGCCCGTGCTCCGTTGCACGTGTCTCTCCATTCAATCCGCCACCGGGGAAACTCGACGACAGGAAGTCTCCTTCTGAGTCCGTTTGTAGTGTGATTCCAACGTCTGCAATCCGACTGCCTAATGTCGCTAAGGCACGACTATTTTAGAAAATGAAGTATGACCACGTTTATTAATGTGGAGCCGTTTTAAGTTCATGATGCACGTGTTAGACGTGTTCACATTGTTATCATGTGATTACCATGAGGGCGTACTAGTAGTCCCCACCAGGTCCCATCTATATAAATGACACTTGGTATCATTATTGAGGCATTTCAATTCTCACCTCCTGAGGCAAAACCTCGAGAATATTTCCTTCTCGAAGTTCTCACCTACCTTAGAATTTCAAAGGGATTTGTTGTTAGATCATGTTTTAAATTTAAGGGAAAATCAATGAACCACGAATTGTTCGTGGTGAAAAATTAAAATATTTTACATCAACCAATTTAATCATTTTAAATATTAAAACCATACATATGATGATGCATAATAAGTTAAACGTATTCCATATAGGTAGAAACAATTTTATATCTTTCTTGTATCGGAGGAATTCTAATTTATTGGAATCTTATTAGTCGTCTCGCGTTCTTCGTTCTTGGTAGAACTCGAATCAGTATTCATACCAATAACCACTTGTAGGATTCAGAAGTATATCTCAATCAAATGTTGATCAGGAATTGAGTGTGGGCTCTCAAAATAACTGGAAAAGAAAAATCAATTTTTTCCTTCTCCTCTATGGATTTGGGCGGCAAGTAGAGGGAGACAGAGAAACTATTTTTTGCTCTGTGTAATCACACACTGTGTTAGGGTTAGTGTCAACACACTTAGGGAGGCAACCCTAATGCCATCCCTTATATAATTATTACGGAATTTACACATATACCCTTATATTATAAATTGCTGAAACTTCACCCCATCATATTTGCTATTAGCGAAAATTACATATTTTCCTAGAGTCAATGTTGTGTCCAAATCATCAATCCAAATTGATAAATTAAATTGATCTCCATCAATTAATTAATTAATATATTTCATTTACTAATTATCTAATAATTAAAAAATAACTAATTAATTATTTGAACACTAATTACTTATTCTTCACTAATTCGGTGACAACATCCATCACATATGAGTTCGGGAAATATAAGTTAGTCCAAAACACGTTTTTGGTCCAACTGGTGATGTTTTTCATTCTTGTCCTTATGAGCTACTCTTGAGACTGAATGGAACCACATGAATAATCTATAAGAATCAAATACTCAGTGAATTTATCTCTATAAATTCCTGACCTATTTAATCCTAACATCATACGACTCCACTATAGGTTTAATGCCGAATCAACTCTTAATTCATGCGCGCTACTTTTTCTGTTGATGTAAATAAACACTTTTATTTCACGGTTCACAGAATATTTCAACATATCACCCTCTGTGAATATCAGTAACAAGAGCGGGATATAAAATTATTATTTTACCTCTCTAGTTATTATTTCCTTTACTAATTTATTGATTGTAAATAAGAAAGACATAACAATGAATTGTCTTGATAGTTCACCATATCTTTTTCAATGATTCATTTCATCGAATACTTGGTCAAGTTAATTTATTCACACACCCATCAATAAAGCATAATGTGATATTGTTACATTTGTAATCTCACCACGAATTTTCATATCTGTGAATCATGCAACTCCAATATAGTTGAATCACAATCTCAACAGCCGAGGTATTGTCCGACAATTCGAACTCACTACTTTGGAATATAAAAGATTGTAACTAACTAAGTCAAGTTTCGTATTCACCTCAGGATTAATGTAATTACAAAAATACTCTTATAGGTGTAACAATTAGATTTAGAGCTAGATAAATGACTTTGCTATAAACTAATTGGTTACCGATCTATTCAACATGTTCCACAACATGTCTAGGTCAACCGTTGGAGTCTTCACTCACATGCCCCAAGACCGACATCCTTTGCTTCAACCTAATAGTTATAATCAGACTCGATTACCCAGTCGATCCTAAAACTGTGAATAACATCTTGAACTATTTTAGAAGAGTTTGTCTGGAAGACCCCTCAGTCCTTACTCTTCTTATGTTAACAATAGTTCCAGGACTTGAGTAAATTATAAACACACTTTATTTAATAAAAAAATATTCATTCATTCATTAAATTCAGTAATACAAAATGTCTAAGAAATAACTAAATACTCATAAATAGTTATTACACCCTACTTTAGGACATGATTCCAATAATCTCCCACTTGGACTAAAGTAGGCGTGTACAATCTCGTATCCCCACGCCCTTCAGATGACCATCAAAAACTTTACTACTTAAAGTCTTCGTGAATGGATCTGTCAAGTTATTGACTTGTCGATATGTGTGTTACTACAACATCTCCACGCTGAACAATCTCTCTAATTAGGTAATACTTACGCTCTATGTGTTTGGATCTTTTATGGCTCATTGGTTCTTTTGAATTTGCTACAACCCCACTATTATCGCAATAAAATGTCATTAGCTTATCAACTTCTAGAATAACTTTTAGAGCCTTCAAGAAATTTCTAAGTCATATAGCCTCATTTGTAGCTTTATAAGCTGCCACATATTCAGTTTCCATGGTAGAATCAGCAATGCAAGATTGTTTGATACTTCTCCATACAACTGCTCCACCGTTCATGATGAGCATCGATCCTGAAATAAACTTCTTAAAATCCTTGTTTTCTTGGAAATCGTAATCAGTATACCACGTCATATTCAGGTCAGTACCCAAATACACAAGAATGTAGTTCCTTGTTCTCATAAGAGGAAGATATCCCTTCTTGGAGTCTTGCATACTGAAGCGATCCATCACCTTATCAATATAAGATGTTTGGGGCAGTGCCAATTGTATGTTCTTCTGATCCCGGAAGATCTAAATACCTAGGACAAATGAAGCTTCTCTAAGATCTTTCATATCAAATTGCTTTGCAAGCCAAATCTTGACATGAGAAAATTTCCTACATCATTCTCAACGAGTAGAATATCGTCCACCTTCTCTTCGTGTATCAGCTTATACACACAGGGTTCATCTACTAATTACTCAAAACTAAAGTTCTTGACAGTTTCATCGAATAAGATATTTCATGATTGGGATGCTTGCTTAAAAGTCAATAAATGGACTTCAAGAGTTCGCAAACCTTGCCCTCTTGACCTTTATCCATGAACCCATCTAGTTGAGCCATATAAATACACTCTTCAAGATTTCCATTAAGAAAATCAGTCTTGACATCCATATGCCAGATTTCAGAATCAAGGGCAGCAGTAATGGACAATAGAATTTTGATGGATTTAAGCATGGTCATCGGCGAGAAGGTATCCTCATAGTCAATAACTTTATTTTGGGTATAGCTCTTGACTACTAGCCTAGCTTTGAATGTCTCTACATTCCCATCCAGGCCTCTTTTTTTTATAAATCCATTTACACGCTATGGGTTTTACCCCTTCAAGAGGATCTACAAGTTTTCAGACTTCATTCGAGTCCAACGGTTGTATCTCAACGTTCATGGATTCTTGCCATAGAATTGCTTCAGGACCAGCCATGAACTATGAGTAGGAGATAAATTTTATGATCCTTATCTGAGACTGTTGTTAAGCCATCTCCATAAGACATGTACCCGTCAGGCTGTCTGACAACTCTCCTACTAAGTCGAGACTCCATAAGCTCTGGCTCATGCTGTGGTTCTTCCATTATTGAATCAGAAAAATAGTTCTTGATTGGTGATTCGATGTCCTCCCACTCAATAACTCCTCTAGCACAAGAATGCTTCTCAGCTTCACACTTCTTATATAATCTTCTTCAAGAAAATGTGCATTTGTTCTAATGAATGTTTTCTTATCAATCAGACTATAAAAGACATATCCCTTCGTTCCTTTAGGATATCCTATAAGCATGCATAATTATGATCGACTAGCCAACTTTCCTATTTTCGATTTCAGAATAAGTGTTGGGCATCCCCATATTCTAAGGTGGTTTACGGACGACTTTCATCCATTCAATCTTTCATATTACGTACCAGGCACCGTCTTTGATGAAACTTGGTTCAGAATGTTTGTTGTTGTTTCCAAGGCATATCCGCAGAATGAATCTGGGAGGGATGAGTAACTTATCATGAATCTAACCATATCCAACAGAGTTTGATTCCTTCTCTCTGATAGACCATTCTGCTATGAGATTCCAGGTGTTGTAAGCTGAGAAAAAATACCTTCTTCTTTAAAAAAGTCTTCGAACTCTCCTAACAAGTACTCTCCACCACGATCAGATCGTAGCATTTTGATTTATATCTCTAATTACTTTTCGACCATAGCCTTGTACGCTTTGAACTTTCCAAATGTTTTAGACTTTTGGTGTATTAGATAAACATGTCCAAAACGTAAGTAGTCATCAGAAGGTTACAAAGTATTCATAACCTCCTATTGCTTGGATATTCAATGGCCAACATATATCACTATGTACGAGTTTGAGGCATTGAATGGCTCTTTCACCCTCTACCGAAAAGGGTCTCTTGGTCATTTTACCTTCTATACAGGATTCACATGTGGGTAGTGATCCCACACTTAAAGTTTACAATGGACCATCATTTGCAAGTTTTTTAATCCTGTCCAGGCTAATGTGGCCAAGACGTAAGTGCCACAAATAGGTTAGATTGGTTGAGTCAGACTTCAGCCTTTTACTATCCATTTGTAAATCAGTATTTACTTTAGTGTCACATAACATTGGAACTATTGATTTTATGTAAAACAGTTTATTAATCAAACATGCAGTAGTAATTAAGCAATCATTTCTAAAAATATCAATATCTTTATCAATAAAATTCAAACCGAATTATTGCTCAATAAAACTAATGACTGGAATAAGATTCTTCCAAAAAACTGGGATATAATAAACATCACATAAAACCATAAAACTGTTACCGAATGACGATTTAATAGTTTCAACAGATACGACCGATACTAGTGCTCAATTTCCCCAACAGAAGCTGAACTCGCCCTCGTGAATCCTTCTGTTTTCCCTAAACCCCTGCAGGAAACAAAAGATATGGTTAATGGCTGCAGAGTCTACAATTCACAAAAAAGTAAAGTCAGCCACATAACAGGCCTCAGTAACAAGTTCTATACCTTTAGATCTCAACTCCTTAAGATAGTCTGGGCAGCTGCATTTCCAATTACTAGCGGCTCTATAATGATGACACTCGTCTTTCAACTTGTCCACTTTTGCAGTACCCTTACCTTTCGCAGCTTTCGAGTTCTACTTCTTAGCCTTATTTAGAATTATCTTGTGTTTCATTTTGGCGCTAGAGGTGGAAGACTTGCTTTCAGTAAAATTTTCTTCTTCAGTCTTCCTCTTGCCCTTTACAAATAGGGTCTCAGCAGCTTGCAGTTCCTTCATTAGCTTAGGAAGTATGTACCTCAACTTATTCATTGAATAATTAAGTTTGAAGGTCTAAAAAATTTTAGGAAGAGTCTCAAGGATCATATCAACTTGTGTTTCGCCATCTACTATGCACCCATGATCTCAATCTCATTCACATAAATAATGATCAGCATTATATGTTCTCTAACAAGAGTTCCAGGTTTCATTATGCAGTTGATGAAGTTTCGCACAACAACTTATTTGGCTTGACGACCCTGATCTTTGAACATTTCAGTGATGTTTAATATCATATCAGTGGTAATTTTCATGTTCTGATACTATTGTTGTAACACATTGCTAGCAGAAGCTAAGATGTAACACCTGGCGATCTCATCAGAATGCGTCCAAGAAGCATAATCATCCTTTTTCTCTTGAGTCAATTTAGTAATAGGCTCAAGGGGACAATGGGTGGTGAGCACAGACTTATGCTTTTTTACCATCAGCATGATATCAAGATTACGTTTCAAATCCACGTAACTTTTCACCAGTAAGTTTGTTCGCACTTAAGATAGTTGAGAGTCGGGATAACGACATGATTATTGAAAAGAATATATAAAGCGGTGTAAATAAATACTCAATCATTTAAAAAAGTATGATGCATGATGAAAATACATAAATATTTAAAAATCCAATAATAGATATTTCTTTCAGGATGTTACAATCAACAACGATAACTTGTCTCATCTAAAGACAACGTCCAAGCTACCTCCTATCGCATCTAGACTACTCTCGTTTGGTTAACATTTCTCAAGATGTCATTACATCTACCTTAACCAATCACCAATGGTTTTGGTCACCTTAACCCCTTGACTAGCCCCTATGAGGGATTCCAATGTGTTTCGGTCTAAGTGTTTAACCAACTTATCGGCTTTAAAGGTTGCCACGAACTAACAGTCTGTCTAAGAACGGTCATGCCTCACCACTTCCTTTACAAGCTTTAGCTTCTTAAGCAACTCGATAACTTAAAGCAACATGATTCCCAAGTTTCTCCCACTAAAGAGAGGATGCTAGGGCAACTTTAAACCATTCCTCGTGCCACGATCAAGTTTGCGTGGGGGACTTTGGGAACGTGTTTTTGTTGTTTTTTGGAAAAATAATTGTTTCTTTATTTTTGAAAAAAATTATAACTCTTTATTAATTTGAAAAAAACATGCTTCAAAAATTATAAACTTTTATAAAATTTAAATCTCAATTTAAAATTTATAACTTTTTATAAAATTTGCATTGTATTTAAATTATAACCCTTTATAAATTAAACTACAATGATCCACGTACAAGCTATATGATATTTTGATATTGGCATATCCTTATTTTTATATGACATGTTATATGATGATGCGAGATTAATAATAAATCATCCATTCACAATTAACCTTTCTAATGACTTATTTCTAATTACAACAAATAAAATAATAATAAATTAATTACAATTAATTAAAATACTAGTCTTCATGGTGTCTGTAATTGTCTCCTTGTTCTTCAGGAGGTCCCACCATTTCATAACTCTTTACAATAGTGCAATCCCATTTTTAAAATTCAAATTTTGATAAAACCCTCTAATTAAAGAAAACTATTTTCCTAATTAAATAATCCCATTAAAATCCTTTTAAAATTTAAAAGATAAAAAAATAAATTGATAATTATCTTTTAAATTCAAAATTCAAAAGATAAATTGATAAATTGATAATTATCTTTTGAATTATTCAAAAGATAAAATAGCTAATTGTCATTTGAATTCCAAATTCAAAAGATAAACAAATAAAATAGATAATTATCTTTTGAATTCAAAATTCAAAAATAAAAAGATAAAAGTTGATAATTATCATCCGTTTAAAATCTAAAATTCAAAATTCAAAGTTTAAAAGATAAAAGACGGGATTAGAATTTTTTTGTGAAACATCACAGGGTTTCATAAACCTTAATTATTATTGCCTAGAGTTTCACAAACCCTAGTCACCACGCAGGGCATGATACCAGACGGCAGGAGGCGGCGCGGCACAGCAGCAGGCAGTGGTGGTAACGACGACGGTGTTTTACGGTGACTTTTCCATGCGATGACGGATTTCATGAAATTTTAAAAAAAAAATACAACTTTTACAAGAAAATAAATTATATAAAACCTTATGCCTCAATTTCGGTGTACATCAATTCTAAAATTGAAAAACAAAATGCCTAGAGCCAATTGCTCAGGATTCATTAATAAAATACATTCAAAACTATTTTGAATCTACCATACAAAATTATATGTCAATATCACAATATCCAACTATACATACATTTAATCACAGAATATTAATAATCAAGAACCTTATGCTCTGATATTAATTGTTGGATCAAGTTTTAAAATTTGAGAAAAAGTCAATGAACCACGAATGGTTCGTGGGCGGAAAATAAAAAAAATTTCACATTAACCAATTTAATCATATTAAATATTAAAACCATAGATACGATTATGCATACTAAGTTAAACGTATTCAATAGACGTATATATAATTTAATACCTTTCTTGTATCGAAGAATTCTAATTCGGTGGAATCCTATTAGTCGTCTCGCGTTCTTCGTTCTTCATAGAATTCGAATCAGTCATCATACCAACAACCACTCATAGGATTCAAAAGTATATTTCAATCGGATGTTGATCAGGAATTGAGTGCGGGCTCTAAAAATAACTGGAAAAGAAAAATCGACTTTTTCTTCTCCTCTATGGATTTCAACGGTAACGAGGGGGTTGGAGATAAACTATTTTCTGCTCTGTGCAATCACACATTGTGTTAGGGTTAGAGTCAACACACTTAGGGAGGCAACCTTCATGCTATCTCTTATATAATTATTATAGAATTTATACATATATCCATTATATTATAAATTGCCAAAATTCACCCCTAAATATTTACTATTGTCAAAAAGTGCATATCTCCCTATAATCAATGTTGTTTCCAAATTCATCAATCCAAATTGATAAATTAAATTGATCTCCATTAATTAATTAATTAATATATTGTATTTAATAATGATTCAATAATTAGAAAATAACCAATTAATTAATTTGAAGATTAATTACTTACTCTTCACTAATTAAGTGACAACAGCCATCACATATGGGTTCGGGAAATATACCTTGGTCTAAAACACGTTATTGGTCCAATTGGTCTTGTTTTTCATTCGTGTTCTTATGAGCTACTCCTAAGACTGAATGAACCATACTCGATGAATTTATCTACTTAAATTCCCGACCTATTTAATTCTGACATCATATAACTCCACTATAAGTCCGACGCCGAATCAACTCTCGATTCATACGTGCTGCATTTTCTGTTGGTGCAAATAAACACTTTTACTTCACGGTCCATAGAATATTTTAATATATTACCCTCCGTGAGTATTAGTAACATTAGCAGGATGTAAAATTACCATTTTATCTCTCTAGTTATTAATTCATTGACTCCTTTATTGATTGTGAATAGAAAGACATAACGGTGAATTGTCTCGTACATTTCACAATGTCTTATTCAATGATTCAATTCATCGAATATTTGGCCAAGTTAATTTTTTTACACACCAATAAATAAAACATAAGGTGGTATTGTTGCATTTGTAATGTCGTCACGAATCTTCATATCTGTGAATTATGCAACTCCAACATAGTTGAATTATGATCCCAATGGCTAAGGTATTGTCAAACAATTCGAACTCACTCCTTTGACATATCAAAGATTGTAACTAACTAAGTCAAGTTTCGTATTCACCTCAGGATTTAAGTAATTATGAAAATACCCTTATAGGTGAAACAATTAGATTTAAAGCTAAATAAATGACTTTGCTCTAAACTAATTAGTTACTGGTCTATTCAACATGTTCCATAACATGTCTAGGTCAACCCTTAAAGTCTCCACTCTCATGCCCCAAGACTGGCATCCTTTGATTCAATCTAACAGTCGTAATTGAACTCGATTGCTCACTCGATCCTAAGGCTGCGAATAACATTCTGAACTATTTCAGAAGAGTTTTTCTGGAAGACCCACAGATTTGAGTAAATTATAAACATAATTTTATTTAATAGAAAAACTTTCATTCATTCATTAATACAAAATGTCTGAGAAATAACTAAATACTCATAAATAATTATTACACCATACCTTATGGACATGATTCCAGCATTTGTCACCTTCTGGCGACTGCCTAAGGTGACTTGTCCTTCACCCTCCAACCATTAACTCCCACATTTTCAGGCTTACTTGTAATAGATTAGGTCACTCAAATCACACTTCACCCTGAAGCCCCTAAAAATTTTGGCAACTCCACTAGGGAGTGACCTATCCAAACACCATTTTTCTCAAGCATGGCTGGATGTGGAAGAATCATGTGAGCTTCTTCTCAATTGGAAGGAGATAATGTCAACCCAACTATAGGGAACCATGACCTATAATATACTACTTCCAGGGAGAGAACCAACCTCACCGTTGTTGTTGCTGCTACAATGATGACGACAGAGCAAACTAACACCATCAGAGAGCTCCAGGCCTCTAACGCTGAAATCTTTAACATGTTGGGTACGTTGACCGCTCTACTTACAACTGCACAGAATCCCCCACCACCACTGCGTGTTGTTCATGTTATCCCTCCTCACACGACGAACTAGACAAATCTCTATAGATAGATTCCACCTATAAATCTTGGGGGCTCGTGGTCATGAACATCAAACAATGACTAGAATGTGGGTCACTCGAGTAACCCCACAAATATTATCATTAGGCAAACAACCTTCCCGGCAGCCTTCCATGTCCCACACATGCACATGATGTCCCGGTCGATGGCACCGACACTGGCCCTTTTGTTACCAAGGAGACACTACAGAAGATGTTGAAGATGGAATGCATCAAAGAATCTGTGAGCGAGATGATAGTAGACTTTCGTCCCCCTTATCCATGCGAGCTAGCCATAAAGCCATACCCGTCTGACTATGTACCCCTAAAGTTTTATAAGTATAGAGAGAATGATGGATGTGTTATGGAGCACATTATACATTTCATTGATGACTTAGGCCCACACGGATGTGAGGAGTCCATGAGACTAAAGAGTTTTCAAAATCACTGACTGAGCGTGCATACACATGGTACATCGATCTAGCGTTGGGAGCAGTTTTAACATGGTTACATATGGTTTCTGCCTTCATGACAAAGTTTTTTGTGTCTGACTAAAAGATGAGCATTCTCGAGTTGGGGCGTGAGCGTCAAAGGAAAGATGATGACCTGGTGACTTACGTTAAATGGTTCAAAGACAAAGCACTGGATTACCAGGATGAGCGGAAGAAGGAAGACTTGGTGAAGATGTGTATTTGCAGAATGATAAATGAGTATAGAATGTATTTGGTGAACCTCGACATTGGCACTTTCTCCCGCCTCCATGTAGCTGCTCAACACACTAACACTTTGGTGTCCAGGGTAAAGGTTATGGAGTAGAGTGAGCGCATGGGGCTTACATGGAAGCCCGCTAGATACACGTTGTAAGTAGCCATGGCACAACCCCAAGGATGAGGTGCAAAATGGGACAAGAGCGAAAGGATGATCCACCACATTTCCCCTGCTCCATGGATAAGGTGGAAGCATTGTTGGATGTCTAGGTCAAGGATAAGGTTGTTCGGAGACCTATGGTGGAAAACTTACCCACTAGAGAAGAAATATAATCACCTCGGTATTGCCGCTTCCATCGAGACACCACTCATACGATCAAAGATTGTAAAACTTTGAGACAGATTTTCCATGAGAAGCTCCAAAAAGGGGAGATAATTAACGCATACATAGAAGTTGTGGGGAACTAACCTTTTCCACTGCACACTACATGACCATCGTGTTCGGAAGTGGCTGATATGTTACAAAACCTGAGGAGGGGTATGTTAAGTACAAATGCAATCATGTGTTGTAAAGTCCAAAGATTATGTACTCAAAGTCATAATACACATGTTTATTTATGAAATATATATTCTATAAATTACAACTGTTTGTCTGTGTGCATGCTTGTACGAATAGGAAGGCCTACATGAGACCACATCCATGGCTGATGGTAGACACCACCGATGGGATGACCCTCAAACGCTTCAAGTTGTATCGACGACGTTCAAATTTAAGTGCATAACTACCGTGTTTAGCATTGTAACTTTTACTTCAACTTTTATGATTATAAAAATAGCCCGAAAACTTATAACAGGACTATCATCCTAAAATGCAATTAAGATGTTTCAGCAAAGCTTGTAATTGAAATGTGTCTAATACATTTTAGTAAAGTTAGCTCCTAGAACGCATTTAAGACGTTTAAGCAAAGTTTGCTCCTGAAACACGTTTAAGACGTTTCGGCAAATGTTGTTCCTGAAACGTGTTTAAAACATTATTGTGATTTTTTTTATAGTGCAAGTGTACACTATCATCGTCAAGTAATAAATTTTTATAAAAATAGAGTATCGTCCACATGATTGATTGATATTAATAATTGAAATTCATGATTGATTGATATTAATAATTGAAATTAACTAAACCTTAATTCTACTTGAGAATGATGAAAAGTTGAAATTTTTAACTAAACTAAAATTCTGATTAAACTAAAATGATAAACATTTGACAAAGATAAAATTTGAATAGTTAAAAGCTTTAGGATTTTCGATTTCACCAAACTAAACATGCTCTAAATTCCAATTCTCAATCAATTAATATTTATTCAGAATATTGATAGCAAATTTCTCTAATATAATTATCAATCTTTCTCAAGTATCGATAATAATGAATAAAAAATATAAATCATACATCTCTATCAAGATTCAATATAATAAAACTCACTAAGCACAATAAATTATAGTTGCTACACTAGATTCAATATTATCTCTAACTTATGAAATTATAATGGTGTTATAAACAAAGAGCAGATTCAATACTCACTTCTCAGTTTCATAACTAAATCCAAAATATGCATTGATTGAATTAAAAATCAAAATTTATGAACAATCATGATTTGGCTACATCGTAGCCCTAGATAAGAAATATAAAACATACTAGAATAAGAAGATATCCTAATAATATTCATGAACATAGAGGAAAAGAGAAGAAAAAAGCTAGATTTGAGGATGAATTGAAGTTGAGATCCGTCTCCCGGTTAGATTCGTCTTCGTTTCCTCTCCAAAAAACTTTCTCCTCTGCCTCTCACTTCCAAAAAGTACTCCAAGAATCTTAAAATATTATATTTATACACTAGGGTTTATCAATGATTAGATTGGAGTAAAAAATCATAAAATAAATCTAAAATCGCGCCAGCATCGCGACGGTGGGAGCCAGCGTGGTGACGCTAGCCAATCTGTCACGCGCCAGAGTCGCGACATTAGGAAGTCAGCCGCGATGCTGGCATTCTGTATTGCCAGCGTTGCGAGCTGGGAAGCTGGCCCTCTTACCCGGTTCTGTTCTTTTTATGATTTTTTTACTTTCAAATCTTTCCAAATCAATCCAAATGCAATTAAATATCAAACCTACAAGATGCAAACAAAAATAAACATAAATCAAACAATAAAACCCAAAGAATAATTAAATTTTAAGTTAAAATTATCTAAAATATGAGTGTGAAACACACTCATCAAATACCCCCAAACTTAACTTTTTGCTAGTCCTCGAGCAAAACAAAACAAAATCAAACAAGAAAAATAATAAACACTAATTCTGAAAAGCTAAAGAAAGAGTGACATAGTATTTTTGACTAACTAAACTTGCCTCAGAGATTCTAAAATAGTGATAACCCAAGAAAAACTTCTGAATTATGATCATGTAAAGCTTTAAAACAATTATCAACTTACATTACAACTTGAAAAGTCCTGAGTCTGTGTGTGTCACCTTAAGTCGTCCAATCTTTTAAACCCAGATGAAATTATGCAATCAAGTCTTGTAAAAATGGATTCAATAATCTATAAATATATTAGGACTCCATAACCAATTTTTCATGCCACTCTTCACTAATGTAGGCAAACCACATCACTTATGATCATTACGACTTTCATAGGCTTGTAATGTATGGCTATAGTTTAGGGTAGGATAAAGGATATTATTTTGGCTCAATCTTTACCCATAGTCACACATGTATTCTAGGAATCAATGAGATTAACTCAACTTATCTTGTAACACCCTCAAACTTGTCATTCCACCTATTGAATAATCAATCACGCTCAACCATTCTTTTTTTTTTTTTAATTTGATTTCCTTAAGCTATCATTTTCCTTAGTGAGGTTTCAGCCAATAGCTCTCAAACCAATTGATCTTAGGGCACTAGGTTTTAAGACACCCCTTCGAGTTTACTCACTTAAGTCCAAGAGGCTACGAAATCAAATTTATTCACTATTTTTTATATCGAGGCTCCTCTCATTTACCCAGATTGTCATAGCTCTAAGTATTTTCCCAGAAAATTCAAATACTATGAGTAAAAAGGAGTACTAGGGATTTTTTTTTATAAAAAGTGACTATTTAGGCTTAACAAAGATGACTAGGAAAATAATTATGCACAGGTTGGCTTAAAAAGCTCAAACGGTCTAAATATGGCCTAATCATGTCCTAAGTGAAGTGTAGACTAGAATTTCACCTCAAACAACAATCAAATTAGTTCTAGAGTTCTTATAAGATCATAATAATTTATTAAGTCACATAAACCTTCTCTAAGAAAAAAAAGATAATGAAACGCTCAAGGCTAGATGCTCAATATATCGGGATTCTCTAGTGTAATGCAAATTAATACTTGGTTCAAACACAAACCGATACACAAATTCAACATTTTTTTCCAAGCTATCAATAATTTAAAACTAATCTCATCATATGTATTAGTGTTGTCAACAACGGAACACCAAAAAATGAAATTTTAATTAAAGCCACCACCCCCAAACTAAAAACTTTCATTGTCCTTAATGAAAAAAATGTAAAAGGAGTAAGTAAAGAGGACTTCCCTGAATAACAATGAGCTATCATCCTCGTCAGTCTCTGTATTATTCTTGTTCTCTCCAACTGAGAGGAAAGTGGTGCATGGGCCAAATTTGTCCATAATTTTTTTATATAAAAACTTGAAGAAAAATAAAACAAAAAATACGCAAAAGAAAATAAAAAATAAAACAAAAAATAACATAAATATAATCGGGTTGCCTCCCGGTAGCGCTTGCTTTAATGACTTCAGCTAGACATAATGATCATCCAGGTTTCACCCGTTGTCCACTAACTTTAGAGTTCCATTTGTGTTAGAAATTGACCAGCCCAAGACCATTTGTTGCTCTCTCAAAATTCCCAGCATCTTATCTCTTGTTCACCATTTAACGAAACAGAGATAATGAGAGGCAAAGTAGATGCTTCTCCCATAAAGGTGTACAAAAAATGGAGGTTTGACACCGGTGGTTTTTCAATAAATGGTAGGTGTCTAGGTTTACCTTCTCTAAATTCTGCACTATCGACCTGCAAATAACTATTCATATCATTTGGGTGTTTGATTGCTTCGAAGACGTTAAAAATTACCTGATCATCTTGCACTCTCAGAATAAGTTACCCATTTTGCACATCAATCAAAATTCTTCCCGTAACTAAAAATGGTCTACCAAGAATAAATGGAATTTCTTAATGTTTCTCCATGTCCAGAACAATAAAATCAGCTGGGAAGATAAATTTATGCACTTTTACTAAAACATCCTCAATAATCCCCAAATGGATATCTGATAGACCGATCAGCTAACTGTAAAGATACCATCATGGGCTTAGCTTCTCCAAGATCTAGCTTCTTGTAAACTGAATACGACATCAAATTGATACCAGCCCCAAGATCACATAAAGCCTTTTCAAAATATGAATTCCCAGTGGTGCAAGGAATAATGAAACTCCCAGGGTCATTTAACTTTGGAGGTAATTTATTCTGTAAGATAGCACTACACTCCTCAATAAGTGCAACTGTCTCATACTTCTCTAGCTATCTCTTATTTGAGAGAATATCCTTCATGAATTTGACATAGCTCGGCATTTGTTCCAAAGAAGCAAAATGGATGTTTATATGTAGTTTCCTAAACACATCAAAGAACTTATAAAACTGCCTGTTCAATTTCTACTTTTGAAACCGCTGAGGGTATATAATATGTGGAACGTATGGTGGAGGATTATCAGGAAAGAGCTTTGACTTAGGCTTGCCTTCTTTCTTTTCTGAGCTCTTGGCAAGGTCATCACCCATTGTCTCAACTTCTTCTTCAATTGGCTGAGAATTTTCAACAATGGCTTTCTGAGGTTCGCTAACTCCTTGCCACTGCGAAGATTAATGGCGTTTACTTGTTCTTTTGGATTCCTCTTAGTGTTGCTTCGTAGAGAACCTTGTGGTCTCTAAGTTAGTATTTCTAACCGTTTACACATTTGAAGCTCCAAATTTTGGATAGATGCAACTTGACTATGAATATTGGTTTCTTGCCTCTAAATACTTGTTTCTTATCTCTAAAGTATAGCATCTGTTCTTGCCATAAATTGAGTAATATTAACTGTGAGCTAGACAATAGCATCTTCTAGAGAAATTTTAGGTTGTTAAGACTTAAACTGAGGCTGAGTAGCAACTGGTGGATTCATCACATTCTGATTATTCTTCCAAGAGAAATTAGGGTGATTTCGCCACCCTTAGTTGTAAGTGTTGGAGAATGGGTTATTCTGTTTGATGTAATTCTAAAAAAAATTAGCATGTTCTAACTGAAAAGGAGTAAAGGGATTATCGAATTTCCATTTAGTACTAAGATGAGGTCCAATGTACAAGTTACAAACTTCATATGAAGCATGAACTGCACTAGCATTGGTAGTGAAATAGTTAAATTGCTTTGAAAGTGTAGCTACTTGAGCAGTGAGGGCAGCAAGTGCATCTACTTCATGAACTCCATGAGTCTTTCTTGGTACATTACGCTAAGTTGGCCATTGATAAGCATTAGCAGCCATTTCTTCTAGCAAGGCATAAGCATCCTCATGTGTTTTACCCATCAAAGCACCTCCTGCTGCTGCATCCACTAGCGTCCTTGTTGAATTCCCAAAACCATTGTAAAAAGTTTGAACTTACAGCCATCCATGTAGTCCATGATGTGGGCATCCACTCAACCATGATGTGGGCAACCTATTAACATCTCTTTAAACCTCTCTCATTCTTCATAAACAAACTCCATATCATGTTGGGCAAATGTGGTGATCTCATTCCTCATTTTGCTGTTTTAGCTGGTGAAAAGAACTTTGCTAAAAATTTCTCAGAGAGACCAGTCTAAGTTATGATTGATCCAGCTGGCAAAGAGTTCAACCAAATCTTAGCCTTATCCCGAAATGAGAATGGGAATAATCTCAGCCTGATTGCATCAGATGAAACATTATTGTGCTTGAATGTCTCATAAATTCTGAGGAAAGTGGCTATGTGAACATTTGGATCGTCATTAGGCAGACCACTGAACTGATTTACTTGCACCATGTGAATGATAGCTAGCTTAATCGCAAAGTTGTTGAAATTAATAACAGGGTGTTGAATGGCTGAGGCAGCCTCATTGACAACTGGCATCGCATAATCTCCAATTGCCCGATTATTTTGGTTATTCATGATTTCAGGATTTTCTCGAACGTCTTCCATGGTTTCTTGAGGTCGTTTAGATGCTTCTTTCCTTACTTCTCTATTACGTCGACAAGTTCGCTCAATTTCCAAATTAAGGGGAGTCAAGTTCTCACTTCCAAATTTTCTCATACACCTCAGAGAATGCCTGGAAATTAAAAAAAGATAATAAACAACCGTAAATAAAACAAATAAAACTCAAAGTAAAATTCAATATATGTAACTTCAATATTAATAAACACAATCAACCCCCGGCAATGGTGCTAAAAACTTGTTGTGATTTTTTTTATAGTGCAAGTGTACACTATCATTGTCAAGTAATAAATTTCTATAAAAATAGAGTATCATCTACAAGATTAATTGATATTAATAATTGAAATTAACTAAACCTTAATTCTACTTGAGAATGATAAAAAGTTGAAAATTTTAACTAAACTAAAATTCTAATTAAACTAAGCGATAAAGATTTGGTAAAGATAAAAAATGAATAGTTAAAAGTACTAGGGTTTTCGATTTCACCAAACCAAACATGCTCTGAATTTCAATTCTCAATCAATTAATGTTTATTCAGAACATTGATAGTGAATTTCTCTAATATAATTATCAATCTTTCTCAAGCATCGATAATAATAAATAAAAAATATAAATCATACATCTCTATCAAGATTCAATAATGAAACTCATTAAGCACAAGAAATTATAGTTGCTAGACTAGATTCATAATTATCTTTAACTTATGAAATTCTAATGGCGTTATAAACAAAGAGCAGATTCAATCATCACTTCTCAGCCTCAAAACTAAATCTAAAATCATGCAGTAGTTGGCCAAACAATCACAAGCATTAAGAACAGATTATAACACTCATTAATACTGAATAAACATCGATTGAATTAAAAATCAAAATTTATGAACAATCATGGTTTGGCTACGTCGTAGCCATAGATATGAAATTTAGAACATACTAGAATAAGAAGATCCTAATAATATTCATGAACATAGAGGAAAAGAGAAGAAAAAAAACTAGATTGAAGGATGAATTGAAGTTGAGATCCGTCTCCCAATTGAATTCGTCTTCGTTTCCTCTCCAAAATGCTTTCTCCTTTGCCTCTCACGTCCAAAAGTACTCCAAGAATCCTAAAATATTATATTTATATACTAGGGTTCGTCAAGGATTAGATTGGAGTACAAAAATCATAAAATAAATCTAAAATCGGGCCAGCGTCGTGACACTGGGAAGTCAGCACCGCGACGCTGGCGTTCTGTACTTCCAGCGTTGTGACGATGGGATCCAGAGTCGCGACACTGGCCCTCCTTCCCAGTTCTGTTCTTTTTATGATTTTTTTGAATTTTGACTGCTAAATCTTTTCAAATCAATTCAAATACAATTGAATATCAAACCTACAAGATAGAAACAAAAATAAAATAATAAAACTCAAAGAATAATTAAAATTAAAGTTAAGATTCTCTAAAAGATGAGTGTGAAACACACTCATCAGACGTTTAAGTAAAGTTAGTTCGTGGAACACATTTTAGATGTTCCATCAAATATTGTTCGTGAAAAGCGTTTAAGACGTTTCAACAAAAATTATTCCTGGAATGCACTTAAGACAATTTCAGTAGAGCTTGTTCCTAGAACGCGTTTGAGACAGTTTAGCAAAGCATGTCCCTAGGATTCATTTAAGACGTTTCAATAATGTTTGTCCCTGAAATGTAATAAAAACACTTCAGCAAAGGTAGTTAGGTGGAACTTAGCCGCTATTGCAAATCTCTTCAAAGCGGAACTTGGCCGCCATAACGTGTTTAAAATATATACGTTATTTTAACCGCTTACTTCGCTCGTTACCACAGAATATGACGGTTGTCGTGTAGATTAAATCTAACTTAGAGATTTATTATGAATATGATCATGTTAAAAGTCGTATGTATGAGGGACGTATGTGTGAAGTAGGGATGCATGATAATGAGGCATGATAACGGTTCGAAGTATGGACTAATGAGCACGCTGATGAAAATTCAAAGTACGAATTGATGCATGATAAAATCTGAAGTAGGGATGGGTATAACCCTTTAATCATGACCATTACAGATAGTCCAATATACACCCACCTCCTTAGGCAACTTGATTATATTTTTGTGTATGTGGGCACCTTCGTAGCATGCATGTTCCTACGTGTATGCACTTTCACAAGTAGAATCTTCTACGACGACGCTCCACCATGTGCATCTGCCGCCGGGCCATTTCTTGATGAACTTCACCCTGGTTAGTTATCTCAATATCAGAAAAGCAGTGGTACAGTTGTTCATGATTTTAATAAATTATCTCTATAAATGATTATGAACACATCATTGAGCTGTATCTATCATATACGAGACTAATGCAGGTAGAAAGTGTCGCTTGCCTATCTCATATGTCATGATACTTTGGTATTTGGCCGCATAGTATGAACATATGATACATATATTACCATGTATATTCTCTTGTGCTAACATTGAAGTTGAGGGTGTGCTTCACTACTATATATGTTTTTTTCAGCTAGTCATTCTTTCATGCCTAGCCAGCCACTTCTTTCCACTCTTACTAGAGTATAAATAAAGCAATTGGTACATCATCACATCTAGTTAGAGACTACAATAGCAAAGACGACCATCACGGTTGAACATGTGACTTATCAATTAAGACCACAACACATGCATGGACTATGTACAAGTTCAACTGCTACACATTTAAACATGTACAGGGGCTAACGTAGATAGTGGGCCACCTTATCACGAATGACGTATCTGAGTATACACGGAGCACTCAAGGATGGGGTTGGATAGCGCTTGCGTGGCACGATAAGGTTGAAATAGGATAATAGCGAATACGTTTGTGAGGGCTGCGCCTGGACTTATAAGGGTGACAAGCCCATTCTGAGATCGTATGTCAAGTGTTGAGTCTCGCCTTCGAGCTAAGTGACAAAGGCTCGAAGGCTCTTTCTTTCCTGGGAACAATCTGAGAGCTGTGGTCTGGTAGGATTAGGAAAAGGTTACGCTATAACAAGAGAGGAAAAACTACTCGATGGGTATGGCCTTCTTAGGCACCTTGGATGTGCCCCTTTCCGGGGAAGAAGGGTAAAAAAGATGTAAACTGTCGCTTAAGAGTCAGGTTGGTACCGCGGCGGGTTGAGGCAGCTCAAACCACCCCCACGGCAGGTTGAGGCATCTAACCCCATCCCTATGGTGGGCGGCCCATGCTCCACTGCACGTGTCTCGCCATTCAATCTGCCGTCGGGAAATCTCGATGACAGGATGTCTCCTTCAGAGTCCGCTATGCAATGTGAGTCCAACGTCTGTAATCTGACTACTTGATGTCGCTGAGGCACAACCAGTTGAGAGAATAAAGTATGACCACGTTTATTAATGTGGCGTTGCTTTAAGTTCGTGATGCACATGTTAGACGTGCTCATATTGTTTTCACGTGATTACCATGAGGGCGCACTAGCGATCTCCACCTAGTCTCATCTATATAAAAGACCCTTTGTATCATTATTGGGGCATTTCAATTATCACTGATCCTGAGACAAAACCACGAGAATATTCTCTCCTCGAAGTTCACACATACTTTAGAGTTTTAAAGGCATTTGTCACCTTCTGGCGGCTGCCTAAGGTTGCTTGTCTTTCACCATCCGACCACTAACTCCCACATTCCTAGGCTTACTTGTCGTAGATTAGGTCACTCAAATCACACTTCACCCTAAACCCCCTAATCAGACATATTAGCCCTAATTGTATAAATATTTAGTTAACTTTACATATATGTAAGTGCAGTAAGATAAAATTTGCTAGAAGCAACTTTGACGAAAAATTAGGAGTATAAGGGTTTAATTGAGAAAATTGAAATATAAACACAAAATTTAAACTGAATCTGAATCTAAAATGGGACCAAAAAAAATTTACCCTATTATTTATTATATATTGAAAATCATGCATATCAAATCCCAAATTCCACAATCTCTATGCTTTTGGCAATGGGAATCCTGGCCCTCAAATCTCCTTTTCATCCCTATGATGGGCATAGTCTACTTCGAAGATTTTGATCATCTTCTAGAAACACTTTATAATCCACAATTGCAAATATTGTTTCAATTGAATGTTTGGACAGTTCATTTTGTAAATTTATTGTGCATTATGCAATGAAAGAAATTATATGAAACACTGTCTTTTGTTAAATAATGTTGTTAATTAAGGTGATCGCGAAACTCATAACAATGTTAATTAAGTAGTGATGCATGGAGCTCGTGCTCTTTCCACTATATTGCATGCATGGAATGATATTATTTGTTAACAAAAATTGAAAACTAATTGAGTGAGGATGAAAAAAATTAGTAAATATTATTCTAGAACACAAATATGACCCATTATTTATTGAATCTCGATAAAGAAAAAGAACAAAGGTTAAGCACACAAGTATGACAAAATGACCCATTCAACTAGAAAGATGGACAATAAATGGATGAATGCAAAAATGCTGAAATCAAAACATGCGAGAGCTTCGTATTGTGAGTAGGGTGTTATCAATTCTATAACCAAGTCAATATAATATAATGTAATTGATAAATTAGTAAATCAAACTAAATCAATCAAACATGTAACCAATCCAAATCAAATCATTAATTATCGATTTGGTTTAGGTTGGGTTGACGGTTTTATTTTCATTGTATTTAAAGTTAACATAATTAATGCAAGAAAATGATACAATAATAAAATAAATCTTATTTCATTACATAACTTAGTTAATAAAATAATTTATATGTTATCAATAAATAATAAAAATAAATATTATTTTATTAAGCTTAGACCATGTTCTACATGAGAGATGGGTTTGGGTTGGGATGAAATTAGGCTTTTCTTTATGCTTTAGTAGTCGGTTTGATTTGGATTGGGTAATATTAAGAAGAAACCGAATACAAACCAAATTTAATGGTTATGTCAAAATTGAAACTAAACCAAATCATGATTACTGTTTAAACCACTGAATAAGTTATGGTTTGGGTTGGTTTGTGCGGTTTGGTCAGTTTGTCATTTTTTTGCACACTCCTATTTTTGAGTCAAAGTACAAAGAAAAATTAATGTTCAATAAATGGCCTAGATATTAACTAAATGGGAGTTGCCGGTATCATGGCCCTCCCAAGCCTAAGGCAACTTAGGCTTAGACATGAGGCCCCCAATTTTGGAAGACCCCATTTGAAAAAAAAAACCCTTGTTTATAGTCTTTTTTTTTTTCTAGAAATGATGAAATCTAGACAAATTTTCTATTTAAATACAAATTTATCAAACATTTTGAAAAACATAAACTATAGCACTTTTCTAAAAATAAAAATAAAAATCTAGGAAATTGATTTAAATTTAATCATTTTTCTATTAATTTAGTTACTAATATACCCCTTTATCATCTTTCTCTCAAAATGTAATTATCCCCTTTTTATATCTCATATCTATTAATTACTATCTCTTTATATACATCTTACTCTTGTCCCTTCGGGGACATCCGATAAAATATATATCTTACTCTCTCTCATTCTCTTCTAAAATATCTCCATCTCCTTATTTCTCTCTCTATCTGTCTCTCTCTCTCTCCGTCTCTCTCTCTCGCTCCCTCTCTCCCTCCCTCTCTCTCTCGATCATGCATATCATACATATTTAATTTGTGACACCCTGATTCCCGAGGATTAAACATACGTGTAATTTCACAATTTTGAAATCTCCAATTCGAAACAAACCTTAATTTTGAGAAAATTCCCAAAATGAAATTTTTTAATTTACCCATGATGGAAAACCCCTGACCTTAAATAGCAGAAGCATTAAACTTATCCATGATCAGAACCTTAATCAATAAATAGCGGAAGCGAGAAAGTGTCTTAAATGCGTAATTAATAAAACCTCGAAAAACTGAATTAAATTCTGAAATAAAGTCAAAACTTGAAATCCATAATTCATGAAACTTTCACTCATCATAATTCTTAGAAAATCATAACGTAAAATAAACTACTTAAATAACCAAGTTTAATAGAAATCATTTTCCTAAGTTTTAAATCAAATCATAAACTGAAAACATAAATTTCTCTGATCTAACTGGTTATGGCAGTCTCCCACTCATGTTGCTCGTCATCACCACCTGCATCATAAATAACTATGGGGAATGAATATTTTAAAATACTCAGTAAGCAAACTCACATAATAACATGCATCCATGTGTCATAATTGTAATCATGACATAACATAACTGAACTTGACATATAACATAAATGAAATAAAGTAATGTACTTAATTATGACATGACTTAAAATAGCACTCAGATAACACGTGTCTCAAACAGAATCATTTAGCAATCTTAATCATATCTTGGCTTGCCATATCCTCTAGTTAACAACTTAATCAGAACTGATCATACGTTAACTAAAACACATCATGATGAATTGAGCCACGAAACAGATGGCACACATCGGGCGATGAAACAGATGACACTCATTGGGCGACAGAATAGATGACACTCATAGGTGACGAAAAACGTGAACAAATGGCACCTCATGAGTGACAGAAAATATTTACAGATGACACCTAATGAATGACCAAAACATGAACATATGACACCCTATGTGTGACGAAAGCATGAACAGATGACACCCAATTCGTTTAACAAAACATAACATGAACAGTCCTGATTTCTTGTTAACTAAAGGTCATGCTTAAGTTCATATTTTGCTTAATTACTACTTGAACGAATTAACCTCATAACTTGCAGAATCCAACATATGACAAAAATTAATCATATAATGCATATTGATACATATAACAGAATCAAACATGATAACATACTACGCAAAATCAGTCATATTCAGACATTTATCTCATGATAATCACATAAATAACTGAACAATAATCAATTACCAAAGTGTTAACGAAATATAATAATTATTGAAAAATGGTTAAACAGATAATAAATATATGATACAATTATAACATCAGAGTCACATCGTTATATAAGTCAATTTACACAAACATATATATGAAAGTAACATGTTGATAGATAATTAAAGCTGATGAGAATAACACATATTACATTTATCATACGTGGGTCACATTGCAATGTAATTCACTTACACAAAGTATATAAATTTATAACAACGGGAGTCACATCATCATGTAAGCCCACTTACCTGAAACGGAAGAATGAATATTAATGACCTGAAATCTAAAAAAAATATAATCACTAAATTGTTTTGAAATAAAATAATACAAACACATTTTTAATAGCATAAAATAAAAAGAGAATTAATTAAAACGGTGCGAAGGTTCAGAGTCAAAAGATAAAGCTTCGAGTCAAAAGATAAAGCTTCGAGTCAAAAGATTCAGACCGGGCTGGTTCAGACCAGTCCGGTACGATTATATCTGATGGACCAGTTCAGGCCGGTCTGAGTAAACTGAACCAATCGGTTTCGTGATGAACCGGTTCAGGATAGAACAACTGGGTGCAAGACCCAATTGCAGAACAAGAAAGCAGGAAAACAGGTAGGGAGAGAGAGAGAGAAAATGAGAAGGAGAGAAACAAAGAGGGGAAGAAAAACAATGAGGGAATCTGAGAGGGGAAGAGAAATGGGATATAGAGAAAAGCAGAGAGAGACAGAGATAGAGAAAATCAAAGCGAGGGAGAGAAAGAAACAAAGAGTGGGAGGGACATATGATAGAGAGAGTGAAACAGAGGGCGAGAGAAAGGGAAACAGAGGGAGAGAGAAAAGACAGAGAAAGAAGAGAAGAAGAAAGAAATTGGAAGAGAGAAACAGAAGGAGAAAGAGGGAAGGGGAAAGACTGAGAGAGAGCAACCATTAAGAAAGAAAATTAAAGAAAGAGATGGAAAACGAAATAGAGGGGGGAGAAACAGAGATGAAGATGAGAGAGAGAGAGAGAGAGACCAAAAGAACAAATGCACGAATTATAGCGAGAGAAACAAAGGTGGACGAGAGAAAAACAAAGAGAGTAAAAAGGAAAACAAACTAAATAGAAATATATAAAGGAGAGAACTCACCGAGATGCTTCAATGGAAAACACAGAGATGAATGAAGATGAAGAAGAAGTGGGGGCACGATGAAGGCTCCCAAACGGAAATGGAAAGGAAGCAATTTGCTGAAATTTGGAGAAAATTTCAGAATTGGATATGTATGATCATTGAAATAGAAAAATCCAGATTTAGAGAGAGAAAGAGAAAAATAATGAAGAGAGAGGGAAGAAGAAGAAAGAGGGGAAAAAATGAAAATTGACAATAAGGGAAGCTCAAAATTGAAACGGAGAAGAGGGATCTAGAGCTTACAAATTGCAGAGATCAACGTTGGTGAGTAGCCAAAAATGAAATGAAGAAGGAGATGAAGAACAGAGGCTTGGCGTGATCGAAGATGGTGCTTCGTTGTGGAGAAAAGGCCCTTGGTTGGCGATGAAAGCTAAGAGAAAACAGAGGGTGAGAGAGCCTTCGCAGGTGGCTGCCTTCAAAGAGAGATCCAAGAGTGGGGCTAGGAAGAAAGAGAGGCTGCGTGGGGGAGGAGAGCGTTGAAGAACAAAGATTTAGAATATATATATATATTAGGTTAGGGCTAGCTTAGTATGTATATGCATGTAGTGTGAGTGGGTTTCAATTGAGAGGTGAGATTGCCGAATCAAGGATAAATATAGGGTTAGGGTAATACTAGGGTATACATAAGCATATTGTGTGAGTTAGATAGAGATAAAAGGGAGAGATAGAAGAAAAAAAATCTCTTTTTAAATTCAATTTTAAACTAAATCATATATAATTAAAATTATTTTACCAAAATTACAAATAATCACTTTTTAAAATCAAATTTTAAAATCACTTTATCTTTTANATATATATATATATCTTATTTACACAGACACATATATGTATATTTGTGCGTGTATGTATATATGCATGTAATACTATATTTTACATATATATATATATAATATTATATTATATTTTACAGACACACACATGTATATATATACATATATGTGTGTGTGTGTCTATATATATCCCTCATCTTAAGGATTTCTCCACCTTAAATCCTTATACTTGCAAGCAGAGTGAGCAAGGACATACTGTCCATATTGATAATAATCTCTTCAACAGCCAGGTAGCTATTCCTCACATGATACCGTGGCTGATATTACTTTTCCTAAAACTTGGTAAATCTCTAATGTCGTACAGACTCGACCTATCATCAGGCAATCTATTAAAGATGTTATTCAAATCCAATGAGGTAATGTTTATCTTCGTTTTCAGAAACCCTTAACTAGAATCATTTCTAGTATAAGCAACTGAAGTATTGTTCCTTATAAGGTTGATATTCCTGAATCTTCAAGACAATCTATATCTAAACCAATATGATCTAATGGATCTGAAAATTCTTTTATCTCAGACGATTATATCAAATGACTCCATATATCGGACAACCAAACACGCCATGGTGTTTATGAAGTAAATACTAACAGAATGCCTAATAGCCCAACTGCCAGTGATATGCAATTTAATCTTTGATGGATTTTACACCCAGAAGTTTGTTAAGACAATTCCTTCACCATGATTTTATGCAACCGAAATATCAGAATTAGAAATTGGTATTTCTCCTACCATAATCCTCAACAACTCTTTGATCTTAAAGACCTGTATTATTACCAGTTAGAAAAAGATCAATGACGTCAGTCTTTTTCTGAATGGTACTATCAACTTACCTTACATGTCAAATTGCATGATGACCAGCATATACAAGTTCTCTCCAATATTCAAAAGAATTGGATAACCGTAGGTGGTCGTACTTACCAATCTATCCATCCACCACATTTATCCTTAAAACTTACTTCAGAAAATGGTAAGAAAAAAACTTTTAGTTATAAATCCTTATACTTAAGTCCCTGAGAAAGCTAATCATTAGGAACTAGTTAGAATTAAGGATATTCTTCCCTTAACCAAACAGAATAATTATACAAATCTTTTCCTATAAACTGTAGGAACTTGAAGATCATCTTGACCAAATACAGGAAACCAAGACTTAACATAATCCTATCCCTGTTGATCAACAAAAGCTTATCCTTGAACCAGTTACGATAAAACCCTTCTTGAGAATTTCAAATTACACCAAGAAAGATGATGATTTTATGGAAACTCTTATTGAAAAAATCAAAACCATAAGATTTCCACTCCAGAAACTTCAGGACAACTGAATATAATGAATCAGGATGATTCACCTCATAAAAACGACCCCGAAGAATATTGTCTTTCCCAAATTTTAGATATTTAGAAGAACTTTGATGATATTATCAATAAACTCTCTTACTCTTACTCCAAAAGACCTACTACTCGTATGACTTTCATATGACCTGGTAGATATTATTATCCTAAACCTACTCCGCAAAACCTCTTGTATGAAGAAGATTTCCTTCATACCCAAAAGTCCTATTATGGTAAAACTATTTATGAATAGAACATAGATGGAAATTGAATATAAGATTTTTTGAAACTATACAGCAGATGATTATGTATTTCTTAGTTTGCAAACATAATAACAATGCAGATCACCAAATCTATAGATTCATTGTCAATAGTTTTACAAGAACTTTTAAATGATGGTGCGATAATTGTCTCTAAATTCCTTTAATACACACACACACACACACATATATATATACACACACACACACACACGTATATACATATAATAAATATATAGGTGAGAGAGACGGGTAGAGAAGGAGAGAGAAATGGAGAGATAAGGAGAGAGATAAAAATCTCCAGATTTTTGGAGAGAGAGAGATTTTTATTTTTGTTAAATTTAATAAATGCTAGCAAAGGAGTATAACCAGCATATAGATATTTTTATAGTAGGCCATAAACATTAACTATTTTTTTATGATTATGAAACTAATCATCTAACTTTGAATTAAGTTTCTAAAACTTTACTAATCTTGTATAAAGCCCCTTTTTCCCTACTTTCTTTACATAACTTCAGGCCCATTTAAAAAAATACATGTATTCTTTTCAGCTCCCTTGGGCCCATTTGAAAAACTCATAGATGCATACCGGCCTATATTTTCTTACGTGTTTTTTTGCTTAGTATTATCCATATATTCTTTTCATCTCTTGGCTAACTTTAGAAAATCAATTTATTCTTTCTAGCCTCCTTTCCATATCTTTTGTTTTCTAATCTCTCTCATGGCTCTTGAGGTACACGATTAGTGGTCAATTTCAAATTTTTTAAGTTTAATTTTTATCTTGGCAAATCTATCTTCAAAGGAATTTTGCAAGAATATCGAAAATAACGTGGTATTTTTTAACTGACTCTTTTGATAGCTAATATTTTTAAAATAAATTGTTTATATTTATTTTCTTATATGCACATTTAACTTTTTAATATGTCTAATACAAAGTATGAATTCAGATGTGAATTGTGTAAATAAGAAAATAAATAAAGGAAGAAATTAAATCTAAGAAAGGAATTCTTAATAAACTGGACTTATTTGTTAATTTGTCCAAATCTGATACAACTTGGTTTAGTTTATGTTTCAGATAGAAAAAGAGGCATTGGATCAGTTATAAGAATAATATTGATTTTTCACACCTAAACTTACAATTATTCATAAAATAAACTTATTTGTCAATTTTCAAACTAGAAGGTGTCGTATCATTTAAGCAAGCTATTGGATCGAGTTTTAAAATTTAAAGAAAAATCAATAAACCACGAACGATTCGTGGACGAAAAATAAAAAAAGAAATTACATCAACGGTTCGTCTGCCCTGGTGATGGTAAGAGGAAGATAAAGAGATCCCGGTCCTAGAGTCACATACTTGGGTAACGGAACAAGATGAAAAGAAGAAGCAGGAAGAAAAAACGCTGATGAAAAAGTCGTCGCCACAACGGACTTCAAACCTTATCAACCATTCGGTGATGTATCTTCAGAGGATGAAGCCCGTTGGATTCTGCACTGTCGACCTTACCTGGCTCAAAAAACTAGTCTCCCCACATTATCAATGGTTTGAGTAAGATGTAAGTATATATGTATAATTTTTCTAATGTGGTATTTCAAATAAATATAAATATCTTATGTAATCTTTATTACATTGTAACATAGTTATGCATACTTGGAGCTCATGAAGAGAGATTTGCATGAGTACAACATTCATACCAGAATTATTGTTGATAATTTGATTCTGCAAGTAAGTAGGATGTTTTGTGTTTTCAAACTTCATGAAGTGTACACGAGGACTTCATGGGTAACGTGTAGACGTCATGTAATCTACACGAGGCTTTCGTGGGAAGTGCGTAGGCGTCATGTAGTATACACGAGGCTTTCATGGGCAGTGTGTAGTCATGTAGTCTACACGAGGCCTTCATGGGCAGTATGTAGACGTCATGTAATCTACACGAGGCCTTCATGGGCAGCGTGTAGGCTTCATGTAGTCTACACGAGGCCTTCATGGGCTGGGCTTCATGTAGTCTACACGAGGCCGTCATGGGCAGCGTGTAGGCTTCATGTAGTCTACACGAGGCCTTTTTGGACAGCGTGTAGGCTTCATGTAATCTACATGAGGCCTTCATGGGCAGCGCGTAGGTTTCATGTAGCCTACACGAGATCATGAGCAGCGTATAGGCCTCATGTAGTTTACACGAGGCCTCATGTAGTCTACACGAGGCCTTCATGTAGTCTACACGAGGCCTCATGTAGTCTACACGAGGCCTCATGTAGTCTACACGAGGCTTCATGTAGTCTACAGAGGCCTCATGTAGTCTACACGAGGCCTTCTCGGGCAACGTTTGGAGGATGTCATGGAAGAACTTGAAATTATATACTGCACGGAAGAACTTTGAATTATATACTACGGAATTTCTCCTTGGAATTAGCATGTTTGCATTGATCTTGCTAGGTTTTTAATTCGCTGGGAATAGAGTTTATTTGGAAATTGGAATACCATTTGTTATTGTGGTTTGCTTATTTTGTAATTTTAACATGATAGTTGATAGGTTGATCCTATCAGTTGAATCATTGTCTTTTCTTAGACCCTATTATAGTTTAGCACAAATTATATCATGTTAAACCAGTAGAATTTGTTCCATGAAAACTGAACATAACAAGAAAACAGTGCAGTTAGATTAAAACATCAAGTTCATTAGATTACTACATCAAGTACACCCCCAATCAAACAAGTGCAATTAGATTACACCTAATACAAAATGCCTTATATAACCTACAACTTGTCAAAATACAAACTCACAATTGTGTCCAAGTTGCACATAAGGCAATCAAGTAAAGTTTTTCCCTTCTGCGCGGTCTTGCATTCTTCCCTTCAATGGTCTCATTTCTCTTTCAAATCATCAATTACATTAATCACGTTTGTACTCAATGGTGGATCAAGCAATTCAAAAAACCCGCATCCAGGATTAGTTTGCATCGGTTGATGTGCGAACTCGAGCCTTAACCCGACAATAGCAACATAGAACATTCTCCACATTTTGGAAGCCAATACTCATTGAAGATGAAGGGATTGGAATTACATCTAAGATTAATAGCAAAAATATGAACTTAATAAAAAACTAAAATTACATATTCAAAACAGGTAGAATCGAACAGGACATAAATTTGCTTATTGATGAAAAGAGAAATCGTCTGATAAACTCATCACAATGTAAGAAATCAGCATATTAAAAACAGGTAGAATCGAACAGGATAGAAAACCCGAACACAAATTGAACACAAATCGAAATGGTAAGAGAGACATCTCAAACTTATCAGAACTCCGGAATGCATACCCGGACAAAAATCGAACGATGCATACCCGGACAGAAAAATCGCAACTTATCAGTAAGTCCAGAAAAATCCAGACGTAAAATTAAATCGCAACCCGGACAGAAGAAAAATCCAGAATGCATAGCCGGACAGAAAAATCGCAACATTTCTGAAGAGAACTCCAGAAAATTCCAATACAAAAATTGAACAGAAAAAATCGTAGAGATACCTCAAAACCGAAGTAAAATCATAGAAAAATCAAAGAGATAATTCGAACACACAAAACGAAATAAAATCGCAGATATTAGAAGAAATTGTAGAGACGCATCTCAAAGGGTTTTTTGTGCTAAACTAGACCTAGGTAAATCATTTTGCGGAATTAGACTTATTTCTTAATTTTTGTTGACATGATCTCTCATCCACACTTCACTCAAAAATATGTAAAATTATAATATTGCCCTTCACATCCTCCCCACCCCCACTCTCTCATGACTTCTTCTCTCTTCCCCTCAGTCTCTAAATTTCCTCAATGGAAACAGAGGTGGGTTATTTGCTAAAGCCACACCTTTCAGCCTCCCCTTCTCTGTGTTTTAGATATGGTTTTCACTAACCAGTCGATTTTCGACGGTGACTTTCTGCCCGAAGAAGGCTCCGTGTGTTTCTTCTATGGGTCTCTCTGAAAAAATGCTCGAAGAAGATGACAGTGTGGGTCTCTACCATGGGTCTCTGTAAAAAAAAAAACCTAGCTGCTCCAGATATGGTTTTTATGTATTTCGATATTGTTCTGAGTTTTGTTTCAGGTGGAACGATTTTAGTTTTCACTGATAAGTCGATTTTGAAGACCCGAGGTTTCATTGACCAGTAGATTTTGAAGACTACACGATGGGTACACCAGCGTTGTGTAGGTATCGTGTAGGGTTTTGTTAAATTTTGTCAACGGATAGATATACTAGCGGCCAACTTCGGGAGGGTTTAACTTTTGACTCGGGTTAAACCACTTGTAGCCAGTTTGGAGCCTAAAAATACTGTTTTAAGCAATTTCGGAGCCCTGAAAGTTATTTTTTTCGCAAATTTGGATATTTCTGTATTGTTAAGGTTTTGTCGAGACTTCCGCTATATCATGTAGTTTACATGATGGCTACATGACGTCAGTGTACCCATCATGTAGTCTACGTGATGGCTACACGACGCCAATATAACCATCCGTTGATAAAAATTAACAAAACCCTACACGATGGCTCCACGACGCTAGTGTACCCATCGTGTAGGCTACACGACGCTAGTGTCCATCGTGTAGGCTACACGACGCTAGTGTCCATCGCGTAGGCTACACGACGCTAGTGTCCATCGTGTAGGCTACACGACGCTAGTGTACCCATTGTGTAGGCTACACGACGCTAGTGTACCCATCGTGTATTTTACATGACGCTAGTGTGCGCATCGTGTAGTCTACACAATGACTACACGGCGCTAGTGTACCCATCGTGTTGTCTACACGATGGCTACAAGACGCCAGTGTAGCCATCCGTTGACAAAATTAAACCCAACATGATGGGTACACAACGCTAGTGTACCCATTGTGTAGTCTACACGATGTCTACAAGATGCCAAATGTAACCACTGCTGATAAAAATTAACAAAACATTACACGATGGCTACATGACGCTAATGTACCCATCGTGTACTCTACACGACGATAATGTACCATTTGTGTAGTCTACACGACGCCAGTGTACCCATCGTGTAGTCTACACGATGGCTACACGACGCCGGTGTAGCCATCTATTGACAAAAATTAATAAAACCCTACACGATGGCTACACGACACCAGTGTAGCCATCCGTTAACAAAAATTAATAAAACTCTGCACGATGGCAACACTACACCAGTGTACCCATCGTGTAATCTACATGATATCTACACGACACCGGTGTAGTTATCCATTGACAAAAATTAACAAAACCCTACACAATGGCAACACAACGCATGTACCCATTGTGTGGTCTACACGATAGCTACACAACGGCAGTGTACCCATTGTGTAGTCTACACAATGGTTACACAACGCCAATGTAGCCATCCATTGACAAAAACTAACAAACCTACAAAAATTAACATAACTCATTTTCTCTCTACGATTTTTGTCTCTCAAATCTGACAAGAGCTAAAATTAACAAATCTCATTAAATTTCGGCCAAAATTCTCACCAATTTTTCACCAAAACTCCAAAAAAAATTATAATTTTAGCTTTCTATCTTAACTTTTCAAAAAATGAGAAAGTTGTAAAATCATAAAACAAAGGAAACATGGAAAAATAAAAAATGAAGATGAGTTATGAGAAAATGGGTTTATGGAAAATGAGAAAGAGATGAACAGAGAGAGTGTGAGCCAGTGTGTAAGAATGGCAAAATGAGAAAAAAAAAGAAGAGAAAATTGAAGGGAATGTGGGTCTGGTATCAGGGTCAGCAAAAGTTAGGAAAATGATCTAATTCTATAAAATAGTTTGTCTAGGGATCTAGTTTAACAAAAAACATATTTCAAACTCAGACTAAAAATGCTGAAAATGAGAAGAAATTGTTGAAAATGAGAAGCAATCTTCCTCTTCTTCACCGAGATTTGCATTCGAAGAAGAGGAGATAGGGATTTGGTTATTCCAAGAGGAGATAAGGGGATTTGGGGTTTTTGTTTTTTAGGAGTGTTTAATAAGGTGAGATTATTCCATGGTTTATTAAAATGGCGTCGTTTTAGCTATTGAAAGCAGAGTCATTTTGAGGAATACTAACAATGAGTAAATACAGAGTTAATTGTGAGTTTTAAATAATTTATATTTAAATTGTAACGTTTATAATCTAAGTATTAAAATGTCTATTAGTGATAGTTTTAGAAATAAAAATTTAATTTTCACTAAAAAATAAACATTTGTTAATGTTTCAACTTTTTTATTAGCATGACCTGTTACATATTTTTAATTTTTAATTTTCAATTTTTAATCTAATGCTAATTTTCTTTAATAATGTGATTGTTTTTTTTTTCTTTTAAATGTGAAATACTAAAATTATTAAATAATTTTAATTTACTAGAACTATTTGATACTTGATATTTTAAAATTAAAAGTATAAAAAATTAAAATTAAAAGCATAAAAAATTAAAATTAAAAGCATTAAAATCATTAATATTACTTAAATTAAGACTATGTTTTAAAAAAATAAATGTATTAGAACTTATTTTAAATTAATAAAAAAATTTCAAAGAGTTATGAAAACCTTTAAAATTTTCGCCTACGGCCTTCAATACTTCTCGTTTTGTCCCTGCAAGTACTTAAATGGACTGTTAAGTATCATTTCTAATGTATAAAATGCATTTTAAACCTTGGGTCAAACCACCTCTATTGCCATTCCCACCAGCTACGTTACTAGCATCAGTGGAACTGCAGCTAAAATGGAAAGGAAAAATTACGCTCGGCTTGATTCACACTATCTTAATTTATAATCTTATTGTAATATTTTTTTAATTAAATTATTATATTTATTTGAAATAATCTTTAAATAAAAATATATATTAATTCGATTGTAATCATAGTTTATAATTTTTTGAGATAATTAAATTACAACAAAAAATGGAAGTAATCTTAATTTACATTGCAATTACAATTTTAATATAAAATAAAATTGATTTCACACCCTCATATGAAACAAATCAAAACTCATTTATTTCTCAAACTTTCTCCCTCATTTAATTAATTTAATTAAAATTATTTTTATAAAATTTATTTCAACATTATTTTTATTAAAAAATCATAAAAACTCATTTTTTTTAAAATTTTTATTAAAAAATTAATAAAATTTATTTTATTTATTTAATTAAAATTAACTTTACTAAAGTTTAGTTTAACATTATTAATATATTAAATATTAATAAAAAATAGTTAAAATTAATGTAAAAAATTCATGTGAAAATATTTTTTTATTATATCTCTTATTTTATTAATTTGATTAAAATTAAATTTTTTTAATTTAATCTTGCATTATTAATTTATTTATGTATTAGTAAAAATTAACTTAAATTCATTTTATTAATTTATTTGTTTATTTTTTTAATCAAAATGTCAGAAAACTTTATTTTATTAATTTAATTAAAATTTATTTTATTAAAGTATAGTTTAGCATTATTAATTTATTTATATATTGGTAAAAATAGTGAGAATTAACGCTAAAATTAATGTTTTTTTATTATATCTCTTATTTTGTTAATTGAGTTAAAATAGTTGTTTCAAAATTTAGTCTAGTATTATAAATTTATCTAATATTAATAAAATTAATGTTAGTTACACGCTAAAATATTTTTTAGATAATATATAACTAAAAGAGCATTTAAGTAATTATTTTTTATCTATATAAATTATAATAAAAGTTAACATATACCAAACATAGCAATTAGAAATTATCATTTATCACTTCATAAATTATCATGGACAATCAAATATAACAATCATATTTTATAAATAATTGAATTGTATTTGATTAAATTATCAATAATTAAATTAGGATAATCAGTGTAAATTAAACCAACCAAACAGTCCTTACAAGATAAACCGTTTGTTTCGCCGGTGATGGCAATGGCACTATTTTTTCGTTTTGCTCTTTCATATAACGTAATATTATAAAGTTTTTTAACAAAAAAAAATCATTTTTTAAGATTTTCTTGAATACAAACTACTGTGCCAGATGGCACAATCTTGAGGTACTAATCAACCCATGCACATGCTTAAAGGGAGATAAAAGGACAACGGGGCCGTGGTTTTTACCTAACTTCCGGGCCCAAAAACCGCGTAAAGTAACGTGGTACTCTTTGGATGTGTGGAAAATTTCGGTAACAATTTTCTAGGAAAATCCAATATAATTTCTACTCACAGAAAAAGTTCATGACCTTAATGTAGTAAGTTATTTTATCGATTTTCAAAACAAAAAAAACTATTTATTTTATCTATCATTGTAGTAATAGATCACTAATTAATATTTAAGGATCGGTACATTAACAGAGCTATTTTACTTGACGGATGTTTTTGACAAATCACCTGAATCGTGATAATTTATATCATTTACCGATCAAGTATTTATTTTATTTAGTTACATAATGATTAGATCAATGGCAGAAAATATATAAAATATTGATTAAGGAACTTCTTTTGACCTTATTATATTTTTATTCTCAAACTTTCACCAACTTATAATTTAACCTTAAATTTTTAAAAACTACAATTCGGCCTCTAAACTATTAAAAATTATCATCTTAATCATTCTATTGAGAACAATGTAACCTTAAACTTTCACCAATTTATAAATTAACATTAAATTTTCATTCTCTAATCTCAGACATCTAGTGGTCTCTAATATATCTCATGCGCTGTCGTTATTTGTTGTTGTTGCAAAGAACAATATTATAATCTGTTTTGGGCTAATTAAATGCGTAAGTAGGGAAGAAGAGACCAAAAGTTAGGGCATGTGTAATGGAAAATAAAACAATGTTTTTGACAGCTTTGAAAGGATTGTATTTTGGTTAGAAAGAAATGGTTCTGGATCAAAAGTCTAAAATAAAACTTTTATATAATTTAGAGAGGAATGACAACTTTAAAATATTTAACGTTTAAAATATAAATTAGTGATAGTTTAACGGTGAAAAACTTCATTTTACCTTTGACTAAAATAATAAAATAATTACATCAAAATAAAACGGATTAAAATCTATGTGCCATTTTTTTAACTTAGGAGGCATACTATACATATACTAGATTAGTAACCGATGAAATACCAAAAAAAACTACACACCATTTCAGTGAACTATTGAAGTTATCAGTGTGATTGATCCGGCAAGTACCAAGGGCTTGTAAATGACATTAACTCCCTTAACTTTTGGATAATTAAACTCTAGTCTCAAATCTTTAAAAAATAACACTTCAATTCTTAAACTTTTTAAGTACATGTGATTTAAAGTTAACGTTACGTTATAATCGATTAAGGAAATATATTATATTTTGATTGAACATACGCTTTTGAGATTAGCGTAAAAAGATCATATCTTTATTACTTTTAGCCGATTTTCTATGTCTATCCATCTCTTGTCTTCGTTAACCTCTCATTCCTCATCAACAATTTGTTTTTACAATGAGTTTACGAAGTTATGATTTTTTTATACTAATCTTATAAGCATGCATGTTTCGTATCTATTTTATTGTTAGTGATATTGAAGTAAAATGTTAATTTTGAACTGTGTATTGCTATAAAAGAAAGTATAGAGACTAAAATAATGATTTTAAAATAATACAACCAAAGTGCAACTACCCAAAAATTAATTAGGGGGTTTAATGTCATTTACCCAAAATTAATATGCATACACAAATGGGTGCTTGGGATCCTAAAAGTCTTAAAATATTAAATATGATTAGAAGTGGAATTGACGACCCACCTAGAGATTATAAAAAGAGACATAATGCATCAAGTGACCAATTTAATTAACTATTTTTAATTAATGTATAATTTTTTAAAGTTTATTTGCCCCTAAACGGAGCCCACGCGTTTTAAACAAAGTTGGCATCAATGATTTTCTTACGGTTTTATCCGACATGTAGTAGCCGTTATGACCCCACTAGAGTTGGACTTTAAACACTGCATGGCTTACTTAACTTTTTTGGTTAGTTAGAATCTAAATGTACGAGTTAGAACATATGGTTACATCGATAAATTATGTTTTAAGATTGTACGTTCAAGTCACCATAATCTTGTAAAATCGTAATTTTTTTACAAGAAATTATACATTCAAGCTTTTGAATATGTTTTAATTACTTATTTGAAAGCTAATATAGCAGAATTTCTAAGTTTAAACGTGTGGAAAAAGACTTGCTTAATATTTCTAATTTATTTTATTACAAAACATATTAACAGAATAAACGAAGTGATTAACTTGACGTTTTACTGAATTAACTTGAAGACAGTTAGTTAAACAACTAAGTACAGCTAAAGGCTACTTAATGAAGGTACAATATAGCAAAGCAAATAACTAGTACACAACCAAGCTTATGACAATAAACTAAGCTAATTTATCTCTTTTAACACCCTCCTCAAACCCATGTACTCCAAGGAGGGCATGAATTTGCCTTTAAGATAGAGAAACCTAGAAGCTGATAGGGGTTTAGTGAATATGTCTGCTAATTGGTATTTAGTGTTTAAATGATAGATTTACAGATCCTTTTTCATAACTCTTTTTCTTGTAAAATGATAGTCTATTTCTATATGCATCAGTATTGGCTAAGACTTTATTCTCAGCTTCTGTTGAGGATCTAGCCACTATTGATTGTTTTTTTTTGCACACCAAGAAATAGGATTGAAGGCAAGAAATATAGCAAAACCAGTAGTGGACATCCTATCTGAAGGATCTCCTTCCCAATCTGTATCTGTGAATGCATGTAAGTGAATTTGGCCAAGCTTTAAGATACCATTACTCAAAGTACCAGAGACATATCTTAGTATTATTTTGACAGCAGCAAAGTGAGATGTGGTGGGAGCATGCATGGACTGACATACTTTATTCACAATAAATGCAATATTTGGCCTAGTAAATGTAAAATACTGAAGTACATCTACTAAGGTTCTGTATAGACTGATATCAAATAAATGTGATATATTATGAGAAGACAACAATGGTTTGGTGGAGTATGGAGAGCTACATGGTTTTGCTAAACTCATACCAGCTTTGAGAAGGATGTCTTAAGCATACTTCTGTTGGTTGACAAAAATACCTTGAATTTCATAATGGACTTCAAGCCCCAAGAAATACTTTATCTATCCGAAGTATGCCATGCCGAATTATTATTGCAATATTAGAATAAAGTTGCTTTAAGTAAGAAGAGTCAGTTCCAGTCAAATCTACATCATCTGCATATAACAAAAGATAGGTAACAGAAGTGTCAACTGTTCTTAAAACAAAGATAGATCATATGAAGATGCTATGAATCTCATAGTGGCCAAGTGCGTTGTAAACCTATCAAACCAAGTTCTTAGGGCGTGTACCCATAAAGACACTTGTTGAGTTTGCAAGTATAATTTGGAAAACTCTTACTTACAAAACCAGTAAGTTGGCTCATATATACTTCCTCTTGGGAAAAACCATGCATGAATGCATTTTTGACATCTAATTGTCTTAAATTCCATTCAAACTGAGCTGCAATAGAAATAATTACTCCTATTGTTGGCTCTTTAATTATAGGCTAAAGGTTTCTTCATAATCAGGCCCATCCTCTTGATAATATCCTTTGTCAACAAGTCTGACTTTATGCTTTGCCACAGTACCATCTGGGTTATATTTCAACCTTTAAACTCACTTGCAACCAACTATATTTCTGTAAGGAGGTAATGGAACAAGTTATCTGGTATTTTAAGATATCATAACAGTATACTCTTCTTCCATGGCTTTAGTCCAGGCTGGACTTTTTGAGGTAGCGGAATAAGTGATTAGTTTAGGATAAGGTGAGGTTAAGTGAGTGGAGATTTGAAAGTCTTTCCTTTTTGACATTCATGTTTTGGTCCTGCGTTTCATAGGATGTCGGTTTATAGGTGGAAGTGAAGCTAATGTAGTAGTAGATTCATTTATGACAAGTATTGAAGGTAGATTTTAGGTCTACAACAAGGGAACTTGAGATATCAGGGAAAGAATGTGCCATTATTCTGCCATCAAGTAAAAATTATGCACTATTTGATAGATCTGCAGAAAGTTATTTGTTTGATTTGTACTAGGAGAATCTGTGATTTGAGTTGGAGAGCTTTCTGTGCTAGAAAGAATATCAACAAAAGAATAGCAACTAGAAGCATGCGTACCAAACTGAGTGCTTACAGAAGTATTCAAAGTTAAAGAACGTAGAAAAGAAGAAATGAAATATGTGTAATCATATTATTTTAAAGCAGGTATAGGAGATGCACGAACATTTTCATTTTTACAAAATGTCCATTTCCTGTAGGAGGATTACCAAGAGTTGAGGGCAAAGATCATATTCCCTTTGATTATTACCTCTTCTTTAAAAGAACCTTCCACCTCCTCAATTTGTTCCGCCTTTAACTCTGTTAAAATTCCCGCCTCTACCAAAATGATTTGTTTGTAGAACATCGAATGCATTTCTTTGAAACAGATTTTCTTATTGTCTGTTTTGGGAAGTAATGAACCTTTCTTCTGATTTGAGTAAGAAATATAATTCCTTTAAGTTCATAGGCTCAACACGAGCACTTATGGTTGTTTTGAGAGTGTTGAACTCTTATGACAACCCTCTGATGGTGTAAATCAACACATCTTCATCTTCAAGGTTGACTACACAGCAAACAACCTATCTTTCATTCCTTTAATTTTTAGAGTGTAAGAATCTATGTTCTCGTCATTTTTCTTTTCCACACTACGAATGTTTGATTTCAATTGTAAAAGATTTGATCTTGACATTGAAGAGAATATTCTTTCTATTGAGCTTCATACTTCCATAGAAGGTTTGCATCCCACCACATGTGAAAGGGTCATTGGTGTGAGGGTGGCATTGATAAGGGACATTAAAGCCTGATCTTGTATTATCCATTGCTCATGTCTTGGATTCACCACTTTTTCTCCTTTTTAATTTGTTATAACTGGTTCTGGACACTTTAAAGCTCCATCTATAAAGCCAAAGATGGAATGTGCTTTGAGAATAGAAGTAATCTGATACTTCTAAAGTATAAAGTTTGAAGAATCCAATCTTATGAAGAACTAGGTTGCATATATTAGGAATAAGAAAGATAGGAGAATAGGTGTGATTTTTTGTTGCATGATCATTGGTTGCCATTAAGACCTTTGTCTCGAGAATGACTCTGATACCATGTAGAAATATCAGACTTTGGTATAATCTGATAAGAAATAAAGAGAGAGGAGAAGAAAGGAAGAATGAGAGGAAGAAACTGATGAAAGATTATAACAATAAGAAGAAAACTTTGATATAATCTGATAAGCAGTAAAGAGAAAGGAGAAGAAAGGAAGAATGAGAAGAAGAAACTGATGAAAGATTATAACAAGAAGAAGAAGATAAGGGCTTCAATGTGATAGCGTTAATTAACCTTCATTAAGCATTACAATACTTTAAGTACGATGAAATATCAGTTAAGGGAAACTGATATTGAAAATTAATTAAACAACTAAGTACAACTAAAGGCTGCTTAATGAAGGTACAATATAGCGAAGCATATAACTAGTATACAACCAAGCCTATGATAGTATACTAAGCTCATTTATCTCTCTTGACAAAATTCAGACATAAACTACAAGATCACTAAAAATACAACCCAATATAATAAATCAATGGAACCATTAAAACTAATTGTAACGAGCATGAAAGAAGAATGGAGTTCAATGAGAGAACTCTTTGCTCGTTTAAACAAAACCCCCATCACTTGAGCTATTTGGTCTAATTATTGTGTATAAAACAATCACATTCCTAAATTTTGGTGTATGAAAATAATCATATATCTAGATCTATATGATATATTAAGGATAACATACATATTTCTTTTGTTAAACTCAAACCATACTTGTAAGCTTTCATTGATTGATAATTTATACGCATAAACTTTAAAATGAGTAATTTTATTCTATAAATCTTGAAAAAAGGTAACGTTTCTCATTTCCGTCCATTTTTAGCGTCTCATACAATCTCTATTAGAGTTTTTTAATGTCACTCCAATTTATAGCCATAAATTTCATTTATAGGTAATTTATACCCATACAGTTTAAAATGAGTAAAATCGCTCAATTAATTTTGAAATAGATCTCAATCGTTAAACTCTCCCAAATTGCTTGAGTTTTACTAAACTTAAAATGAGGTTTTTATTCCTAATATGGGGTTGAATAAAATGCCTAACAAATATTTGTTTAGGGCATTAAAACTTTGAGATTTTTGCTTCCAATTTGGGGGATTTTAGGAATCATTTAAGTTAGGGAGATTTTCAGTTGAGTTTTTAAAATTTTGATGTGGGATTAAAGAAAAGTTAAGTTGGATCTATCTAACGGAGTTAAAATTTAGTTGGACTAGGGTTCGTTTAACTTATTTCAAAATTTTATGGAGCGATTTGCTCATAACTTTGTGGTATAAATTACCTATAAGTGAAAGTTTATGAGTATAAAAGTTAATGCCTAATAGAGATTGTATTGAGTCGTTTAAAGATGGACAAAAATGAATAATGGTACATATTTTGAAAGTTAATAGAGTACAATTACTTATTTAAAATTTATAAGTGTAAATTATCAATTAATGAAAGTTTATAAGTATGGCTTGAATTTAACTAGAAAAAAAATTCTAAACTATAAGCATCTTTATGCTAAAAAAGTATTCAAGTCAAACTTGGGATGAACTAAGGTTGTTGGGTATTTAGTAACTTTATTCCTCCTTTCATAAAAGGGAACAATTATACTTAACCGTCCCAAAAGAAGTTAGTTAGTTCTTTACAAAATTAAACCCAATAATGTTCTTTATCTTAGGCCACTTGAACAGCTTTAGATTTACCTTTCTCTAGATGCCTACATTATAATCCTGTATTTATAATTATGTGGATTTAGATATCTTCATCTCTAAACGATCTTAAAAGATAGTTCATGAAAAAAATAGGGTAGAAAACACTCATGTCCCCTCACCTTTCAGTCAAGTTACACTTTATACCTTCCTCATCTTTTATAAATATAGCACTAAAAACTCAATTTTAAACAGACGCCAAAACTATAATAGAAGTAGCACATGCCCCCGCATGGTTCCGTTCAGGTTCATATAATTACTCCATTGAAAGAATTTCAAAGTTCATGCCCTAAAAGGAGGCTTATTCAACACTCTTATGATGAGTTGTCTTAAATGGCCTTCTATTGGCCTGAATTTTACCTCAAAATTCGATTTTTGATCATGTTGTGCCCTTATTTGACAAATGAACTACTGGCGAGCAAGACTCCTCCCTGTTAATAGCTTTAACGTTCGTTTGTTTAAAATTAGACTATTACTTTTCAATAAAATTAGACTAAAAGATAAACAAAACTAAAAGGTTAGGAGCATTATATCTTTCACCTCAAAAAATAGAGAAAATACAATTAAATAGCAGTAAAAATATATCATGGGATCAGTTTTTTTTATTCTTTTGTTTTTCAAACATTTCTGGAGTCTGGAAAATATATGGGTTACATCATTTCATGACGGATAGGCTAATTATCCTGCTATCACGATTTTTTTAGAGTGCGAGTGTATACTATCATTGTCAAATAATAAATTTCTATAAATACAGAGTATCATCCATGAAGATTGATTGTTATTAATTGATGAAATCAACTAAATCTTAATTCTAATTGAGAATATCGAAAAGTAGAGATTTTTTTAATATAATTAAATAATAAAATGATTAAGATTTATTAAGTATAAATAACGTAAATTTTAATGATTAAAAGCTTTAGAGATTCTGATTTCACCAAATCAGTCATGCTCAAATTTTTCAAATCTCAATCAGTCAATATTTTTTATACTACTAACAACGGATTTTTCTAATATAATTATCAATCTTTTTTAAGCATCAATAATAATATTTGAAGTATACACATCACACATCTCTGTCAAGATTAAATATATCGAAACTCATTAAACACAATAAATTATATTTGTTACACTAAATGCATAATTATCACTAATTTATGAAATTCTAATGATATCATGAACAAAAGATATGTTTAATAATTAATTTTCAGTCTCAGAATTAAATCTCAAATCATGCAATAGTTGACTAGACAAATAGTGCATTTGAATACCATACCTACAACATAAAAACAAATATAAACATAAATCAAGTAAGAAATTTCAAAACACCAACAAAATTAAAATTAAAAATGTCTAAAACATGAATGTGAAATACACTCATCACCGATAAGACTTAACCTCGTAGAGATAATACCTATAAAATTACAATCAGTAAGGACTGCTAGGGCTTCGATCAGGATGAATCGATTCATGATTGATTGAACCTAAACCATATTATTGTATTGCAAAATATGTCAACTCTGAATAATGCATCTAAGTTTAATCTATGTCAAAAATAGTTTAGGCATGCGTGAATTAAACTATAATGACAAAATATTACAAAATAAAGAAAATAAATTGAGAAGTAGGCACAGATTCTTAAATTTTAATGAATTATCCACTTAATAAATAACAATTAATCTATGGCCGACCAACTACGTTGTAAAGAATTATACTGAAAAATGATTAAGAATTTATGTGGAATATCAAATTCCATTTCTTGCTTGTGTTCCTTGTAGGCTTGGTATGGGATTAATTAACTCATTAGTCATTACTAAAATCCATCAGCCACTTAAATTTGCCATCCATGTTGCCAACCAGATCATATTCTTTGGTTGCAGCCTATTGCATGTTCGATGGAGAAGGCTTAGAAAATAAGATAATGTGGGGTCCAGGTATAAACAATTGGTCCCACCAGGGCCCAGGAAGAATTAACCGCAGGAATTTTTTAAGGAAACCGTTGGATTTATGCTCAATTAATCTTGATTATATTTGAAGTTTAATTAAATATTAATTTAATGCATGGTTATGTTGGTAAAGTTGGTTATATAATGATACGTCATGTCCCCTCTTTTCTGTATTGGGATGATTTCTTATAGACTCTTCTACGTGATAAAAAAAACTAATGGGATGTGGATATTCTCGTGCTTTATATAATTTATTCACCAAGTATATTATTGTTTATAATTACTAGAATTATGACTGATGTATTGGAAAGCTATGATCATTCATATTATTGTGATATAACATGCTTAAGACAAGAAAATGTAAACAAATGAAGCCCATGGCTGGGATATCTTCACAAAAAAATTCAAAAAATCAATTCAAGACTCACACTTATATATCTTCACAAAAAAATAATTTGGTGACAAAACCCACTAAAATTATTAAGTTGTTTATCCTCCATAAACTAACATTAATTAGTTTGTTGTATATTCGCATTGATCTTTACTTCAAGCTGAAAAAGAATTAGTAGGTTTCGCTTGCATTTTGTTGTCTAATGCTTGCATTTGCCGCTTCCTACGGCATTGCACTCATACAGGTGAATTTGAGAAAGTTAAACATAATGACATTCATAATTAGAAGATGGGACATAAATCGTGCTCAACATCCCTATTAGATCATCTAGATAATTAAGTCTTCTATTCCAGTATGGCCGGAAATTTTTTTATGTACTGTAGTTCTTACAAAATTCAGTACATATAAAAGTATTTAAATTACATTGTGATGAAACCAGAATGAATGAATTCTTAAAAAAATTATATATTAGCAATTAATTAATGTAGAAGAGTATTGAGCACGACTTAATTCATTATTGTCTTATCTCTGGATAATTGTTGAAGCAGTTAATTAATTTCAGTTAGACTCTCCCAACTTTCTCTCTAAATTAAAGATACTCATTCACGGTACTACATTTAGTCATTTTAATAGGAAGTATTTAAGAAAATAGAGGAACGAAGTATTTCTATTGATGGTGTAAGTTTGAACTGATCGTGTAAGTTTGAAGGGACTCTAGAATATATTATAAAGTTAAATAATTCTTAGATCGATCATAATTTACATGTAATTCATATCATTTAAGAGTCTTTAATTACTTATGTTATTCACGTATCACGCATGTGTTTGCTTTACATAACAAATTGAAATATGATATGTGAAAGGATGTCCTTTTCCTTAAGAGTAAATAACAACGTGTACTTGACTTTTTTCCAAGTTGATATATGCCTTCAAACCTCGAGACAATGTCATTTTTTGTACCTTATTCACGTGTAGGTCACATGGATGATGAAAACAACTAACAATTCTTGACGAGAATTGTTAATTGTTAATGGTGTGTGGATTTAAGGATTAAATTGACAAATAAATTTTTAGGAACCAAATTAAACAACACAATAACATGTCTCACTCATCTTAAAAGTAGTCGAACAATCTGTAGAAGACCTTCAACAATCTAATCCAACCCAACCCTCTTCCTCAACTTCTTATGCGAAGTAAGTATGTGTATGCCACGTAGATAATTAATTAAGTAATTAAAGACTCTCAAATAAGGATGTTAATCGTTAATGATTCTTTTGTAGAAATTAAGTTAAAGATATATAATATATTTTAGAATAAAATGAGAATTAATATCACTTACACCCCTCGACTCTAAATCAAAGACACCCCATCTAAAGAAGACTAGAATGAGTGTCAAAGAGTGAACAAGACTGGTCTAGAGAGATGCAAGAGTGATGCAAGAGAGATACAAGAAGATGAAGAAAGATAGAAGAAGAAGGAGAGAAAACAATCGAGTTTCTCATTACTTTGCAAAGTACAATTACACTGATATATATACTACTTACTAATGAATAACTAACAACTTCTAATAATTGTCTACCAACTAACTCTCTTTAACATCCCCCTTCAAACTTATGTCACGAATGAGCATTTGTTGTTTGTGAAAAAGTTGAATTAAGGTGTACAAAGAGGCTTTGTAAATAGATCAGCAAACTACAAGATAGATGGAATATGCTTGACATTGAGGTCTTTCTTTACCACACGTTCTTTAACAAAGTGAAAGTGAATCTCCACATGTTTTGTATGAACATGAAGCATAACGTGAGAGGCAAGAGCAATGGCATAAGTATTATCACCCCACAATGTAGGTGGTTGTGTTTGGTAAACATGCAAGTCATGTAGAATGTTGGATATGGCTTTATACTCAACTTTTGTAGATGATCTAGCTAATGTGGCTTGTTTATTTGCACTCCCTGAAATGAGATTATAGCCTAGAAAGATGATAGAGCCAGTGGTGGACCTTTTGTCTGAGGAATCTCCAGCCCACTCTGCATCACCAAAATCTTGGAGATGCAGTGAACCAAGTTTAAAACATATGCCATGATCAATTGTTCCTACCATGTACTTCAAAATCGTTTGAACAGCAACACACAAGCATAAGTATGGGCATGCATGAGCTAACATACTCTATTTACAACAAAGCTTATGTCATGTCTTGTAAAAGGTGAGGTATTGGAGAGATCTAACATTTTTTTTGTAGAAGGTGACATCTGAGAGAGGGAACCAACATGACTATAGAGAGGTGATTTGGTAAAGCATGGAGATTGACATGGCTTAACCACCAACACTCCACCCTTCAACAAAAGGTCCTTGACATATTTTTGTTGGTTCACAAAAATACCAGTAGAAGTCAACTTGATATCAAGGCCCAAGAAATACTTAAGTGGTCCAAGGTCAGTCATTTCAAACTCTTGCTGTAATTATTTTACTAGTTGATCAATGTAGGGAGAATTAGTGCGACTGAGTATCATGCCATCAACATTAAGAAGAAGATAAGTGATAGAATCAGATGTGGGCCTAACAAACAGTGAGGAATAAGCTTGTGAACCAATAAAGCCTAGTGAGAAAAGATGAGTAGTAAATCTGTCAAACCATATCCTTGAAGCCAACTTCAATCCATACAATGACTTATGGAGCTTACAGATTGATTATGATATCTTGGATGCATAAAACCTATAGGCTGACTCATGTAAAACTTTTCTTTCAATACTTCATCCATTTGCCTTAGAGACTAACCATATTATGCTACCGATGATAAAAAGGATTCTCACAGTAGGTTTCTTGACTAATGGACTAAAGATTTCATCATAATAAATCCCTGGATGTTGACGAAATCCCTTGGTTACTTACCAAGATTGTACTTAAGCTTGTATACCTACTTACCATGTTTTTGTTATGAGGCAAGGGAACTATGATCCATGTTTGGTGAGCTATTAATGCATTATACTCCTCTAACATGGTTTTAGTCTAAGTTGGACTTCTTGATGTAGTGGAAAAAGTGGTAAGTTCAACCATTACGGAAGAATCACATGCAAGAAATGCCTTTTTTTGGATATACCAGACTTCGATCTGGTTTGTATAAGATGGATGTATGAGAGGGAAAATACTAGATACAATACTAGGCCTAGCAGTTTGATTAGATTGTATAGGGAGATCAATAGTTAAGCAGATGAAATATCAAGATATTGAGTTGCATCAATATACATAATAGTGAAGTACTACTGTGTGGTATTATTTCTGGATGAGACATATTAGTAACTGTATTATGAGTATGTGAAGGTATGGTATCAGATGGATGACTAAGAGGGTTGACATTTACAGTAAGAAAAGGAAGTAATGAGGTATAAGATGAATGATTAGATGTATATATTGGAATAAATTTTCATAAAAAACTACACGTCTGGAAGTAAAGATATTTCCACTAGTTACATCATAACATAAAAATATACATTGTATGGTTTTGAGATAGAACTTAGTTTTGTTATATGACTTTAGATCGGGATAGCAAGCACACCCAAAGATCTTAAGATGGTTATAATCAAGTTTTTTGCCAAATAATTTTTCAAAAGGAGAAAGATGTTGAAGTGTTGGACTAAGAATTCTGTTGACTAAGAAGATAGCTATGAGAAATGCATAATTCTAAAATTTAGAAGGGAGTGAAACAATGTGAAGTAAGGTAAGTGTTGTATCTACTAAGTGCTATGTTTTCATTCTGCTACTCCATTTTGTTGTGGAGTTTAAGGGCATGATTTTTTGTGTGATATGACATGATTTCGTAAATAGGATTTAAGTTGTAAACTAGTGTATTCTCCTCCCCCATCTGTCCTAAGAGTTTCATTCTTGTAGAGAATAAATTCTCTTTAAATGGTCTAAACCTTTGAAAAATAGGAAAAACATATGATTTCTGAGTTAAAGGAAAGATCCAAGTATATCTTGACATATCATCTAAAAAGATAACAGAGTATTTATGACCATTTAAAGATGCTGTGGGGGAATGACCCTATACATCACTATAAATAAGTTCTAGAGGAGAGTTAGAGATATATTGAGACAAAGAAAAAGATATTTTTATCAGTTCATTATAAATAAAACTTCTACACATACAAGATTCAGAATAAAAAAAAGAAGAAGTAAGAGTGCAAGGTATTTGTGCTTTATTCAATATTTGTTCTACTACTATATTAGATGGGTGTCCAAGCCTAACATGTCATGTAGAGTATGATACATTTGTACCAAGAAAAGCTACAGGTGTAGATGATGATAATGATACTGACTTAGATAAAGAAGTGGATGTTGAATATAAACCATTCACACTACGTCCCTTATGTAGAATTTGATATGGGGTTTTGTCCTAGATTAGGAAGAAAGGTGCATCCAAAATAAAAATGCAAGTATTATCTAGGCATAATTGATGGACAGACAAAAGATTTGAGGAACACAATGTACTTGAGATCAGGAAAAAGAATGAGATGAAATAGATAATAAGCTTGAACCTGTGTGAGTTATAGGTAAAGATTTCCTGTTTCCAACAGCAACACTGTCTTCACAATTAGATTTAAAGGAAGAGAAAAAGATTGCTCAGCTCAGGTGTAAGGTGAGTGTTACAACCTGTCTGTAAGCCAAATATGTGAATTTGTTGGCTGTGACACCATTGCTGTCATTGTTATGAGAGTAGAGGAAGGGTTCTTGCCTTGATATGAAAAGTTCATACGATGGTAATAGTCAACTGCACTATGTCCAGTCTTGTTACGAATTTGACAGTGTTCTGAAAACTACCATGAATACCAGCAAAGAATTTAACTCCATCTTTGTTCAAAGATTGAACATTCTATGATGGTAGGGCTCCCGAGACTGAAAGTAATGGTGATTATTGATAATTCTACATTCTTCCCCTCTTCCTTAATTAAACCTACTAGAATTAGTCTTACCATCTCTGAAACATCTAAAGCCTCTACCTCTATTATTACCTTTGTTAGAATTCAGATTGTAAGCTACTAGGAGAGTTGTGGCTTGAAAGAGGTTATCTAAATGTTCTGTTGAGAATGTAAAAATTGTTCTGTTGATTATAGTAGAACATGAAGTTCTTCAAGAGATCAACTCTTGCATGAATTAAGGTCCTCATAGTGTTATACTCACTTGGGAGACCATTGATTAATTGTATAAATAAGCACATCATCATCATCATCCATGTTGGCAGAAACTCTAGCAAGTTTGTCTTTTAACTCCTTTATTCTATGAATGTAGGAATCAATATTCTATATGACTTTCTTGGATATAGACATAACGTGTGACTTCAATTGAAGAATGTTAGTTCTTGAAATGGAGAAAAATCCTCTCAAGGGATTTTCAGGCTTCTCTTGAGATTTTATAGCCTACTCCATAGGAAAATGCCATTAGTGATAATATAACATTGATCAATGTCATAAGGGCATGATCTTGAGCTATCCATTGCTCAAACTTTGGATTTACTTCGGATGTGAAATCCACTTTGTCATTTCTAAGAAACTTGCAACGGTAGGTTATTTAGCCATCTATGAATCTAAAAATAGAGTAAGCTTTAAGAATTGAAGTTGCTTAGTACTTCTAAAGAATAAAGATGGTTGAATCAAGTTTGATGGAAATCAGATTATATATTTTGTAAAGAAGGACAATAGGTGAATGCGATTGAGATTATGTATCGATAGTAACAAAAGAAGAATTGGAGTTTTCTCGAGAAGAAGAGTTTGACTATGTTGCAGCCATTATTAAGACGTACATCCAGAAGGCTCTGATACCATGGACAAGATTAGAATGCGTGTGAAAGAGTGATCAAGACTGATTAAGAGAGATAGGAGAAATATAGACGAAGAAGTAGAGAAAACAATTGAGTTTCTCAATGCTTTACAAAATATAATTACACTGATATATATATATACTGCTTACTACGAATATCTAACAACTTCAAATAAATGTCTAACAACTAACTCCCTTTAACACTATGTACACTAGAGGTATCATTTTACATGGATTAAAGAGGCAAATAGACCAAAAAAGTTTTTGATTAATTGTGAAAGTTGAGGGCCTCTAGAAAAAATTTTGAAGTTGAAGATGTGTGAGTGATATTAAACTCATTAAAATTGGTAGAAACTTGTTATGTTCTTTTAAATGTTAAATGGTTACCAATAGTTTTGAGGCCATTTTAACTCTTTACTATCAATAGCCGATAGGGCACCACATTATCATTAACATAAGGATTTACTAATAGTAGCAAATAAACTTATTGAGATAAACATTTCTGAGAAGCTAAATTTTGGCAAGCGTTCCTCCTATGCATATATGTGTGTTTTTTAATGTTTATTTTCTCAAATTGTTGTTTCCATCTTATTGTATCTGATCATACAAAGAAAAAAAATCTTATGGATCTTAAAGCTTAAACATAGAAATAAATTATTTAAAGATTAAATGATCATTTTGTTAAAAAAAACATCATATATTAGTGAGCAAATAATCTTTTTTACTATGCGTCCAATTAGGTAGAAAAAAGTGTTTGAAAGAGTGCAAATAAATTGATACGGATGAAATATAATTTTCTAATAGTAACAGGGCTAGTCTGTAATAAGTCAAATAGAAGCCATTTTCTTTCTTCCCTAGGAGGACTTTTATTGTATAAGGCCTTACCTTTTCTTGAGAAAAAAATGTGGGAAAGTTTGTTCACCAGCTCCTTTTTCTGACCAATGACAACATATATTTTGATAGTGAAAGAGCTTGTAAATGCCATGGTACCCATTCCAATTTTCAGCCTATAGGTGACCATGCATGTCACATGGCCTAGTGATCAATCCTCAAGTCAAAATTACTTTGAAAATTCATAATTTTTTTTAGAATATCTACTCAAATGGTGATCTTATAGATTCATAATTTTTTTTTTTCATATTATACATTCATAAGAAATCTCATTTAAATATCCTGATTTTCACAACAAGACTACTGGTACTTAAAGATGGTCTTGGAGCATGAAACCCTTAGATTAAAACTCTGCATAAAAAAATTTCTACAAATTTCAAATTAAGTATCAATGTATTTATGCTTTCTTTTAAAAATAAAGTTTTAGGTTACATTGATGAAAGTGAAAAGAATTATTTATCCGTTCAAAATGTATTGTTTACTCATGAATACTCTAGGAGAGAATAATAATATTTCATAGAAAATGACATTAATGTATCTATTATCTAGTCATACTAACTATCGTATCATGTCATACTGTATATATAAAAACGAAGATTTTTAGTAAACCCTTTTGGACTCTTTTGTCCAAGAATGTTGAGAGCTCCCTAAATACCCTTGAATATAATTATGACCATGAACTGATGTATAACTTAGTGATCACTAAATGTGAATATTTATACTTAGCATTAAATTCAATTTTATACACTTAAATATAAGAATAGACTAATTTAATTTAGTAATACGAAGTAGAAAATTAACATTTTTAAAGAGGTGATTAATTGTAAATATGATTGATATATAACATTAGGAATGTTTTTCTTCCAAAATGAAAACAAATAAAAATCATAAATTTCATAATAAATAGTAATTGATATAAATGAAAATCAAATAATAAGAAGGAACCATTCTAATCAGAAAATTTTCAAAAAGTGTTTTATCAGCTAAGGCAACAAATTTTTTATATCCTTTTATATTTCTGCAAGATTAATGACTCTGGAAGTGCCTGAAGCTTTGTTTTATTTAGTGGTCGAACGATCGGCGAAGGAATTCTTCTTTCACTTATCATTGATTGATTCAGATGTTTTGAATTAAAAATGAAGAACGTACTCGAGAAAATCTTAGAGAAAAAGAAACGAAATTCATGTTGAGAGTTTTATTTTTTGTTCTAAACGAGATTCATGCTATTTATAGCTAGAGAGAGACTTCAATTTGGATGGAAAACATATCATCCTAGGTGGTTGAGGAGTTTACAGTTGATTTTCTTTCTCTGTCATTAGATTAAGTGTTAATGAATATCTTTATAGATTTTTATAAAAATGATACTATTTAGACAATCTTTCCTTTTTAAATACAATTTTGTCTAATTTTTTTAAAAATCATCAAATATAAGACTTTTCTACGAATAATAATTAATCTAACAAAATTTGATTAAATTAAATAATTTGTCATATTTATTTAGTCATGTCTCATCCTCCATATATTTTTCTCTCTCCATTTTATCGATTAAAATATCCCGCCCTATCTCTCTCTAAATATCTCTTTATATCTATCCGTCTCTCTCCAAATATCTCTCTCTATCTATCTCACTCTATCTATTTAAATTAGTATAAAATTTTGAATTCGTTGAGAATCAAATATTTGATTATATTAAGTAGAACATTAATAGAGAATCTATTTGATTATATTAAGTAGAACATTAATAGAGAATCTATCTCTCCAAATTAAGAAGTAACATAATACATTAATAGAGATTCTCTCTTTTATCTTTCCAGATTTGTTACATTCATTATTGAGATAGGGAGATTCAGAGAGAGTCCGGAGGGAGGGAGGGGCTGAGAGAGGGACAGAGAGAGAGAGAGATGGACAGAGAGAGAGAGAGAGGGACAGAGAGAGATAGAGAGATGTCATATCTAAGTTATATAAGTTAGATGCTAGATACTCTAGCTATCATATATACATCTGTACATATGTATGCGTGTGTAGGGGTATGCAAAAAAACTGACGAATCACTCAACCAAAATGGTTTGGTTTGGTTTCCTTTAGAGAACATATGTCCATTATAATACAGTCCATTCTTAAGGACTTAGATTTATTGTAGAACCATGGCCCCGGTTTTCTCTAGAGAACAAATGTCCATTGTAATGCAGTCATTTCTCAAGGATTTCAGTTCATTGTAGAACTATTATTCCGGTTTCCTTTAGAGAACAGATGCTCATTGTAGTGCAGTCTATTCTCAAGGACTTAGTTCATTGTAGAACCATGACATTAGTTTCCTTTAAAGAACAGATACTCATTGTAGTACAGTCTGTTCTTAAGGACTTAGGTTCATTGTAGAACCATGACCCTAGTTTCATTTGTTGTTTGTCGTTTGCTGGAGGAGAGAGAGAGAGAGAGAGAGAGAGAGAGAGTTTACATCAAGAATTTTACGTGGAAAACTCTTATAGAAAATAACCGCGGAAAAATATTTACTATAACGAGTTTACAATTCAGACAAAATAACTTTTCAGATGCGTAGCATTCCAAGGTTTGACCAAGTCTTGTCCGTCTTCCGTTATCAAATAATAATATCTGCTGCGTCTGATTTTGTTGAGAATATACGGACCTTCCCAATTTGGTCCGAGCTTCCCTTTCGTCTGAAAGATTTTCTTCAGCACCAGGTCTCCTTCCTAGAATCCCCGTTTCTGAATCTTCTTTCAAAAGTACGTGCTCCTTTTCTAATTGTAGTTGGTTATTCAAATTAGAGCCGTTTCTCACCGTTCTTAAAACTTAATAAAAAAGTATTATTAAACACATTAAGTGACCAAAACCTTATTCTATTATGCGGCTTAAACAATAAAAATGGTTTGGTTTGGTTTCATTTTTTAAGAACACTAAATTCGGTTTGAGCCTGGTTTTCTCTTAAAATCACTCAACCAAAATCACCGTTTACTTAGACATAATAATAAGCCTAATTTCATCCCAACCAAGTCCAATCCTAATTCAAAACACGACATCAGCTTAATGAAATATGACTCATTTTATTGTTCATTGATTATATAAAAATTATTTTGTTAACTAAGTTATCTAATGACATAATACTCATTTATTAATATGAGTCTTTTTCCTACATTAATTTTGTCAACTTTAAATACAAAGAAAATGAAACCACCAACCGAACTCAAACCAAATCGACAATTAATGGTCTGATTTGGATGATTATATGTTTGATTAGTTTGATTTGGTTTTCTCATTTGTGAAATCGATTATATTGGTTTGGCTAAAGAATTGATCTAATGGTGCATTTGGTTCGCGCAATCTAGAATGATCCTCACAATTCAATTGCTAGTTTAATTTGTGTGCAATTCAAGTGCTTGTAAAATGTGATTGTGATGTTTGTTCATACATGATAATCTATGAAATAATGGGTAATAATTTATGATTGCTACGTTGGATATAGGTTAACTTCTGTTGTAAATTTATATACACAATAAGAAATTCCTTAAATGTCTTTTTAGTTATATATTATCTAAAAAAAATTTTGACGTATAATTTTAACATTAATTTTAATTATATTTATCAATATTTAAATAAATTAATNCAAAGTTAATAATAATTAAATTAATAAAATATTTTTTATTATTATTCCAAATAAAATAAAATTAATTAATTAATTAATTATCAATAATATTTAATAAATTAATAATTCTAGACTAAATTTTAAAAATAATTTTAATTAAATTATTAAAATAAGAGATATAATATAATATTTTCACGTGAAATTTTAACACTCATTTTAATTATTTTTTATTAATATTTAAATTAAGAATGCTAAACTAAACTTGAAAAAGTTAATTTTAATGAAATTACTAAAATGAATTTTTATTAATATTTTAATTAAGTATAAAAATGAATTTTAATAATACTTTTAAAAAAGTAATAATGCTGGACTTAATTTTGAAAAATAATTGTATTAAGTTAGTAACATAAGAGATATATAATAAAAAATATTTTCACGTGAAATTTTAATATTAATTTCAATTAAATTAATAAAATGAGAGAGAAAGCGTGAGAAAGAAGTGGTTTTTACTTTATTTAATATAAGGGTAGGAAAGTAATTTTGTTTGATAGTAGAATTGTAATTATAATGTAAATCAAGTTTGCTTGCATTTTCTGATGTAATTCAATTGTCTCAAAAGATTGCAAACTATGATTACATGCAAACTAGAATTACAGTCTTATTTAAGGATTATTCCAAATAAACATGATAATTCAATGACAAAAATATTATATTATGATTACAAAATAGTATAGCGCGAACTTAACGAGGCCTAAATCCAAACCAAAGCGCCTAATGAACATTCATGTGTGTGCGTAGTTATATATATATATGTATGTTACACTCCCACACAAGTTAGAAACATATGCATGTATATGTATTACGCTCGCACACACGTACATTGTTATAACGAGGGACAACATAAATGAAAAATACGAAACCAAACACAATCAAGTCTTTACGTGGTTCGGTCAAATTTTCTACATCCACGATAGATTCACTATTAAAGAATAAATTATAAACTATAATGATCTCAATCTCACTCTCACAAATCCATAACCCTAATATAACATATGTCCTCTTACACTTTTCTGTCACAAAAAACCGTAAGATGAACATCATATTCATGGTCAAACTTCACAACCCTAGGTTTTCTCAATAATTCCTTTTTTTTTCTAAAATACTAAAACTATCAAACTAACTGTCTTCATGGGGTGCTCCCACAACAATCTCCACCTCCAACCCATGAGCGAGAACACCCTAGCAGGACGCGCTGATGAGAAATGCGACATTCGTTCATGACCCTTCCCGAGAGGTATCCTAACAACTAGGTTTCTTCCAAAAATGAGAAGCCGACACATCCACAACCCTCAAAGAGATCATATTGGTGAAGTGATGTCATTTTTTTACAGCGTAACCTTGCCTTGATGCTACCAAATCACATGCCCCATAAATGTTATTAGGCAAGAGACACATTTAAGTTTTGGTCACTTGACTTAATACATTAACATAATATATAATATAACATACTGTTACGTAGGATGGTCGCTGATATAGATTGAATAATCACGTTGAAACGTTAGAGATGACAGTTGGTAGTATTTCATAGACGCGATCACGTGTCACTGTAACAAGTCAAAGTCATATAAGTCAAAGTCATATTGTCATCCATGTAAGTGACAAGGGTACACTCATACATAGATTCTATGAAAAGTGTTATAGGTAGTTTAAAATATTGAAAACCCAATTTCTTTGACAAGATGAATTAAATAGATCACCAGAGCATGAGAATATGAGTTTGAGCTGTAACCTTTTCTACCCGCATAAAATATGTTACTTCAACATAAAAAAATTACTCAATTTTTTCTAGCTTGATCAATAAATTTTTTTTTGTAAGTTATTGTGATTGGACAAAATATTAAAAACGAACAAGCATGAAAATTACTAGAAATAGAGAAATGTTAGAATTCGGTTCTATTTTTTGTTTTAATAAAGGTTCAAGAAGAAGAAGAATCAAACTACGTCGTTCTTTTATTGTTTAAAAAAATAATCGAACTGGGTTATTCAGATGCAATCATTTGAAGAAAGAACAAGAAATTTATGTTAGGCAGCCCATGTGAAAGAAAATTCACCAATGAATGCCATTTGTTTAGTCAAGCAAATATTGTCCGAGTGCCGTATTTCGCAACTTGAGAAACTGCATATATAAAATTCAAGAATATAATCAATGTAATTAAATAAGCTACGTCAAATTAAGCATTTTTTTCAATTTAGTCCTTATAGTTTTCTAGTTCAATCTTTCCGTCCATTTATGTCTAGTGTATGTACCAAACAAACTTTAAATGAGCGTAAATGTAGGAGTAATTATGTCATTGTTAGAGTATTTTAAGAAGCATTATACACATACAAATTGACTTTATACTTATACAATTGATGCATAAGGGAGCTCGGTAATTGAAATTGGGACATGTTATTATTAGTATTCAAGATTTTTATCACTGATATTAAGTAAAATAACCAATAATTTGATGAAATATTAGAGGAACAAAATGAAAAGTATAAATATTAAACTGAGTATAACAAATAAATAGAAGGTAGATAGAAAATATATTAACTGATTTTGTGCAAACAACAGGAAATGTATCCAAAATTAAAGATGGAGACCTCTGTTATTCTTAGAACAATAGGAGAGATCATATTAATATAGAACAGTAAAAAAAATATAAAAAAAAAACAAAAAAGATGTCAACTCTTTTTACCTCAACGTTTATATCGAGATGATCCCGACCGTTCCTTCTCAGAATAGATGGCTGTGTTTTAGGAGATAGATCCCTCATGTTAGATTAATATCAACCCTTGATCACACTAATTCGTCGATTCCCACTCACTTTATGCTCTGTCAGATTACTCAAAGTCTTCTCAAATTCCATAATTTATGTCTTTAGTTTGAAAAGTAGATGAAGCAACATATTATTTATGGAATTTTCAATCTCAAATGTTGAATTCTAGAAGTATACAATTCTTGCTCTTTTCATTACTCTAACTCTCATAATGTAGGCTCGTATGAGCTCGCGTGCACGAGTGGATGAAGTTTGTTTGATGAGAGTAAAAACATATTTTGAGATAGATCATGTATATTTTGAAAGTTACGATATTCAAGTATTTATATTCAAAATTTTGTGACTAAAGCGTCCATCGATCCAAAGTTTAGGGGCATTTTAGTGACTTTTACTATGAATTATTTTTCCATATTTGAAAACACTTATTTGTAAACACATATAAGATGCTTTTTACAAATTGCTTAAATTAATATTTTTTTGATGAGTTAAGAACTCATGTAATAATAAGCCTGGATTGCAAAACATATATTGAATTTTGACTGCTTTTTGCAATCACACTCATGTACAATTTCATTGTCTAATTCTAGTCCTGTAACTTTAAAGTTTTTGCACTTAAGCCCGAATATCTATTGCACCTCTCTTCGACAATTGAAAAAATGAAGCATCGTAGTTCACCTTAATCCTTCCATCAACGGGGGATTCATCCTTAAGCTCGAAGAAGCAACGCTATGGAGTGAAGATAAAGACGAATCCAAACAGGTAAGAACTTTCTTCCCTGAGATACAAATGCAAAACTCATTAGAAACTTTCAGACCTTCAATCAGAAAGTAAGTCTTGAATTCTAAAATTTCTCTAATACTTCCTTCTTTTGCACGAACTTTATCTACTATTTCTTTAACAGGTGCATTTCCAAAAATCAATAATCACAATCATCGAGGAAAGAAGACGATTGAGAGGGTGAGGATCAAAGATTTAAGAAACAAAGATAATGATGAGAACGGAGAGAATACAAAGTAATACTTCTCGGACAAAACGAGAAGGTTAGAACACGAATGAAGATAGAACGAACGGAAAAATGACTCATTTTTGAAAACTGACAAGAAAAATTTCTTGAAGAAGCCCAGGAAGAACTTCTTGGAGCTCTTCTTGAACGAAGCCCCACACTCTCATTCTTGAAAACCACATGTACTTTGAGTTCTTTGTAATCCCACTGATCTTTGAGTTCTTTGAAGTCCCCCTTAGTATATAAATATTGGCATAAAATTAGTCTATTACAATTTATGGGTCAATTTGATCTTTCAACTTTTAGTTTATTTAAATTGGCCATTCAAATTCTTAATTTCAAGCAATGCGACCATTCCATCTTGTACTTACCTTAATTTTCTTACTTGTGTTGCTTCGATGTGACGAGAATATCAAGATCTAAAACTCATTAGAGGGTCATTTGCCACATCCAGCATGCATATCATAAAGCACCGAGATTAAAAAAAACATTGAACAAAGAGGCACATTGCTCAAATCCTAATATTTGACCAAATTGAAAGTGTATGAACAAATTCGATACACTTTATATTTGACTAAATTGAAAGTGTATGAACAAATTTGATCGTTTGATTCGTGCAATTTAAAATGATTATCGTAATTTAATTCCGTACAAAATATGATTGTCATGTTTAGTTGCATGGTAATCTATGAAGTAGTGAATGATAATTTATTATTAATATATTTTATATCTGTTAATTTTTGTTCTAAATTTATGTAGATGATAAGAGGTTACTTAAATATCCTTGTTATATATTACCTACAAAAATATTTTGACGAACAATTTTAACATTATTTTTAATTATTTTTTACTCATATTTAAATAAATTAATAATGCTAGACTAAATTAAAAAAAATTAACTTTAGCTAAATTAATAAAATAAGAGATGTAATGAACAATATTTTCATATAAAATTTAACATTATTTTTAATTATATTTTAGTAATATATATAAATATATTAATAATGTTTAACTTAATTTAAATAAAATTATTTAAATTTTAATTAAATTAATTAAATGAGAGAGAAAGTTCGAGAAATGAATGACTTTCACTTTATTTCATATGATGGTACGAAAATGATTTTATTTAATATTGAAATTATAATTAAATTATAAATTGATATTACTTATATTTTCTGTCAAAATTCAATTACTTTAAAAGATTAAAAACGAAGTTAACGGAAATAAATGAGCTTGTGACATTAATTTCTATGTTCCACTAAATATGTTTTTCCAGTTTATACCCGTAATCCAATACTAGTCCAATGATTTAACGAACCCATTTTAATTATAACTTTGAAAAGAAAACAAATTGATTTTTGATAAAAATATGAAAATAAAAAAATTGTAGGCTGGGATTCTCACTCCCGCTTTTATCGCTGAAATCTGATTCCCCGCGCTAGCTTCTTCTGCATAGTGCCACAGACACTGAGATACTGTACAAAAAGGACAGACTCCTGAGAGAGAGAGAGAGAGAGAGAGAGAGAGAGAGAGAGAGAGAGAGAGAGAGAGAGAGACATATAGGAAGCGGCTTGCTTCATAGGGTCTTGGCCTTTTGTGCTTTTGTTCAATATTCACCAAGAAAAAAAAGCAACAGAGAACAAAACAGTTTCAAACAAACAACTCCTTATAAGAACACCAACGTCAATCTACTCAAATCACCCCCTCCCTCTTTCTCTCTCCTCCAACAATATTCTCACTCTCTCATCCATTCCCTTCTCATGGACACCCACCGTAGTACCCCTCTGCTCCCTTGGGCTTACTTCCTCCACGGAAAGGTAACGTTCTCTTCCTAATTTCCTCATTTTTTCATCAATTAATTTACTTTAGTTACATTTGTTCTTACTATTTTTTATGGGTAACCGCAATTTATGCAGAACATGGATGAATTGAGACATTCTCTGTTATGTACAACTCTAGAGCTAGAACAAACGAGGATTTTGGTTCAGGAGGAGATGAGAAAGAGAGATGATCAGCTGATTCATCTCAAAGATTTGCTTAGTAAAGCCATTAGAGAAAGAGACGAAGCAAATGAGAAATGCCAGAGACTTTTTCTCGAGAAACTCTTACTTCAACAACAGAATCAAACAGCTCCTCTCTCTGGAATTTCAAGCATTGAAGATGAACCCAGGAGAGGAATTGATTCGAACAATGGGTTTTCTTCTTCAGATTGTGAAGAAAGCATCGTTTCATCTCCTGTAATTGACCCAATTCCTCCTCCGCCGACCCAATTGGCTCCACCACCTTTGACAACAGCAAATGTTGAATTGGTGCCTGAAAAGCCATTGCCGGAGAAGGGTAAGCTTTTGCAGGCAGTAATGAAGGCTGGCCCACTCCTTCAGACTCTCCTCCTCGCCGGACCACTCCCACAATGGAGACACCCACCGCCGCCGCTTGACTCCTTTGAGATCCCTCCTGTTACCATTCCTTCACAACCGCCGCCGCCTCCTCCACCAGCACCACAACAAATCCTCCACCAAGACTCTTTAGTTAACAGGAAAAGGGTTCTCTGTGAAGGCTCTGATTCTCCCACAGAGCTAAAGCACAAGAGGCTTATTATCCACTGACTACTTCATCAGATTAATGCTCATCATAGTCTCATAATTTATATATATACATATATATAATTAATTCTATTGAAGTAATTAAAGCTAAGGATGAAATTTCAAGAGATGGGTATGCAACTAATCTAGCTTTTATGTACAGTGGTTTGTTCTAGAAAAGAAGCTTTATCCCAAGTTTAATTAACTCTGTTCTACAACAAGAGAGCTTTGAAATCGTCTGATACGAAATGGACGATCGAGATCCATCGGAGTTTTGTGGGGGATCTTTCCTTCACATTTTATGGTTTTTGCTCCAAGATGTGAACGAGGGCTTGATTTTTTTTGTTAACATTTGGTTGATGTAGAATGTGTAATGTAACTTAAATTCTGAAATTAGTGAAGAGAGAGTATGATCATAGTTGTGGAGTGGTTGGGTTTGGGTTGGGGAAGAAAGAGGAGTAGTACTGTAGTAGACTAGTAGTAGTAGTAGTAGAAGTATGGAAGGCCAACAACCAGAGGTCCAGAGGGTGTAAAGAGCTCTGCTTGTCGGACACAGTGGATCCCACAAATCAGAATCAGGATCTGCTGCTTGTGTGATTTATCATAATTTATTAATTTTGCCTTTCTCAGGCAAAATTATAATTATAATTATTATTTTAAGTTTTATTATCTCTTTCTTTTTCATCTTCCTCCACTTCTCTTATTTTAATGCTTCTTTTTGCTTTTTCTTACTCTCTCTCTGTTATTTTTTTCTTTAAGTTTTAACTGTCATCTCTCTAAAGCAGATGCAGAGCAAATAATTTCAGGGTGTGGTGGTAATAATTAGCAAGGCACATGATTAAGTTTATGGGTAAATTGTGATTTTGATGATTATTGTATATTCTAATTTTCAATTTAGTTAATTTACATTTAGTTTTATCAATTAACTTCTCAAATAGTCTAAAATATTGCAAACCAATCTGAAATTATTTTATTACTAATCTTGATGTTTATAATTAACATCCAGATCTGTATTTTTGTTGAGTTAGTCATCAACAACATAAAATATATCAATTCTAAAATTATTTGAAAATTTAATTTAGAAAACTAGACTAATAAATACATGACTATGAATAAAAATAATTTTTATATAGGATTTTTCTAATTCTTTCCTGACCAATTAGAAGATAGTAACATGCTTTCTTTCAAATCAAAATATGAGGGGAAGTCATTATCGAATCCCTTACACAGCTAATTGATTTAAAAATGGAAGAAAACATGAGACCCAATGGAAGAAGTGAAACCAATTTAGTCTTGAGACTTATATAACACACAAAAAAACAAGAGTCATTTTCGCCGGAACCAGTTGGAATGTTAGGCACATTTTTTTGCCCTAAACAGACCGCGGATGTGAGCATAGCAGTTTGGTCTTTGCCCAGGTCCACACGGCAGAGCGCAAGCTAAGGGAGGGGGGGACTAAGTGGAAAAGTATTATTTGTTTGGTTTTTTCATCATTCCCTCCTTGACCACATCCCCACACTTCTCCTAATGATTAGATTAGACGCAGACCCTTTTTGTTACCCAATTTCTTCTATATCTCCAGCGGTGAAATCACATACGTCTCTACATTTTTCTTTTGAAAATCCAGCAACCTTTTACACACTGGATCCTGCTATATATGTGCATTTGGGTAGATTTGTAATGTTACTGATGTGTCTGTTAGTTAGCCGAGAGTATCAGTTAGCAAAGATATAGGTAGCTAAGAATGTCTAACTAGTTGACAAATGTATATGAGCATTATGATATGAAGTATTACATGATGCATAATACTGCTATGATGTGTCAGTGCATGTGACAATAGATCACATAATCAAATCATAATTGAAAATATATTTTTCTTTATTATAAATATAATGTGAGACTTCATACACTACCAATTCATAGTAGTGATAAGCACTATGCACGATATTACATTTTTCATTTAATTACTTTGAGAAATATATGTACATAACTGAATTCATACAAGAATATTTCAATGTCAATGTATCAATAGCTTATACTATTAGTTTATCATATAAATACTTCGAGCAGTCCAAGTACGTAACTTCTCTATACTATATATAAAAGTTTAAAACTAAGAGAAACAAGGACTACATTATCCCTAATTATCTTTGAAATTTTCTATATTATTCTTAAACTCAAAATTAAATATATATATAAAGTCACATGAAGGATTTTTCAACAATTTTATTTAAATTATTATCTTCAAATAGCTTTTCTCCTTATTATTACTACAAAAAATATCAAATGAAAAAATTATAAGCAAATAATAATTCTCAAATTAACACAATATTCATTTGACTAATTATTTTAGTTTCATGGATTACAAAACTATCTTAAAACTTAATAAAAAAAGTATTCTTAAACACATTAAGCAAATCTATTTTCTATGTATAATTTATTTTATACCATTTGACTTGAATTATTTTTTCATGGACGTATATATCGTTCTATACCTCCACATAGAAAAAAATTATAAATGAGTTAAAAAATATATTGGATCGCAACACGTGCATCATGCGTGATGTTTGACTAATTTATAGAGAAAGTACTGCAACGATATTGTACTATTAGTTTTACGGTTCGGTTCGGTCCTTTTAGTATTCACGGTTCGATTTTGTCATCAAACCAAAGTTTCGGTTTGATTCGATTTTTACCAAAAAACCGACCGAACCAAACCGTGAACACCCCTAGCCTTGATAGTATTGCTACTTAATTCAATGTTTCAATGATTTTCTATTAGTAAAACATTGAAATACTTTGGGAAGTATATATAAATAATTGAACTCACAGACGAGTATTTTAATGGCAGTATATCAATAACTTATATTAACTTATCATTGAAATTCTTTCGGCATCAATTCTGTACAACTCAATTAGATAACAAAAATATTTGAACGGGAGTGTATCGAAGATTTATTCAAGTGTATCATTGATACAGTATAGTGGTAGAGATTTACAGTTTATTGATGTTTTTTGTGAGATTGGTAAAGAAAAAAGAAAAGAGAAAAATGACTTTTGGAGTTTAGGCGTTGATCCGTTTGAGTATACTAAAATATCGGATGATTAGGGTTGAGTATTATTTAAAACAATTCCTCTTTTTTTAAGATAAAATTATTTATTTTTTACGTATCTTATTGGTAGACCAAAATATTTTATCCTGATTTGATATAATTTTTTAATTAATGATAAGTATATAGTATTTTTCCAGAAATTTGGTAGATAAATCTTCTTTCATTTTTTATTGACTAATTGAAAATTTTAATATTATGGTAAGGATACCTCTTATATGGAATAATAATATTTTAGCCCATCATTCTATATAGTTATGAAAACTTACTACTAACTTAAACTCTAGAAAACCTGACGTTTCTCTAAAGAGTACAATGCTTTCTGATCATATGAGTAAATTTTTCTAAAGTAATTTTCTCTTTTGGTAAAAAAAGTCACAGATATTTGAAATGATACCATTTAAACAACTTTCTAGTTTTAAAACCAATTTTGTCTATAGGTTTTCAAAAACATTAGATATAGCAATTTTTTTATAAAAAATAATTAATGTATTAAATTTCATTAAATTGAATAATTTTCTTATTAATTTATCATTTTATTATTTAATTTAAATATATAATTATCCATATATTTCTCTCTCTCTATATATGTACACATATATAATGTATATATATATATATATATATATATATATATATATATATATATTATTTATATATTATTTATTTAAATTGTTTATAAATGTAACATATAACATATATATTCTTTACAAATAGTTTAGAGAGAGATTTGGAGAGAGACTCGGGGAGATAGAGAGAAAGAGAGAGAGATATTTTAGGAGAGAGATCAGTGAGTTTATAGGTTTTTAAATTTATAAAATAATTATTAAATGTTATGTAGAAATATATAATAAGAAGAAGAGCGCTTCTAGCATGTGCGACCATAAAATATGGTTATAAGTGAAAACTACACATTTCATCACTTTTTGAATACCGTATTAACCTTTAAAAGATCCTTATTTTTAGAGAAACTTTTAAATTCTAAAAATAACATTATTTTCTTCTGTAATTCCAGCTTTTGCTTAACAATGAATCTAGCTTGAAAGTCGTATTGAAGAACAACTATCATTCAAGTTATTTTTGTATCTTTTACATTCATGAATCTAAACTTCATAAATTACTTGATTATATAAAAAATTTAATTTATTTAAATTCAAAACAGTGAAATTTAATGTCCGTATTCATATCACAAGTGTCATATATTATCAACATAATTATTCACGTGCAATGTGAATAGCCAAATTTCTTAAATTACTTAAATTTGAAACCTGTCATTTACATGTCTAGAACCATATAGTGGAATGCATGAACTAACTTATTTGACTCTTAGATTCTCGCAGTCTTAATGCATAAATTACAGTTGAGGATTGGCCATTCTACGTACACCCTGATCCAAGAAACAATATAACACTATGGCTAAAACACACTAAATTAAAACGCCCCAAAATTAAATCAACTCCTTAATCAGACCCCACATTATCTTTGAAGGAGTTGCTACAGTTAAGGAGGCCATGCGGTTGACTGGCTAACCCTAGGATGACAGATAGAGATAGACGAAGAATGACTTGGTTTGTCGTGGAGTATTACCACAACGATGGGAGACGAGAGTGAGATTGTGAGAGACAGAGAGATGTCACTGAAAGAGGATCTTGCTCGATAGATGGAAATACGTGACTATAAGAGAAGCTCGTGTGGTGGCCGACACTGGTGGGCGAGTGCGATGACGCTAGACGTGGATGAGGCCATGAAAGACGAAAGCGAATTAGGACCAAGGAGAAGGAAGATGCCCAGCGCTACATTGTGTAGCTGTCTACTCTTACCTGTGAGGTTTTAGAGTCGTAAATGGAAATGAAAATGCGTTTATGGTTTTCTTTTGCGTAACTCTTCCTATGGTACATGTTAGGTACCATATAGGAGTTCATTTGACTATTTAATCATTTCTTGTGAACACTACAATAGATGATCAAAGGTATTGGACTACATGTACGGTACAGAGCCTGTAGCGTAGTACTCCTTTTTCTCTTCACTACAAATTCTCTCTCTTCTGTTGCAATTTTATATGTATAATAATTGTGAATGACAATTGAAAGGCATGATCGGTGTAGATAGTGGACCACCCCATCAGGAATGACGTGTCTGAGTGTACACGTGGCACTCAAGGACGAGATTGGATAGCGCCTACGTGACATGATAAGGTTGAAATAGGATAATAGTGAATACGTTTGTAAGGGCCGCGCCTATAAGGGTGATGATTGCATTTTGAGATCGTATGTCAAGTGTCGAGTCTCACCTTCAAGATAAGTGACAAAGGCTCAAAGACTCTTCCTTGCCTGAGAACAATCTGAGGGCTATGGTCTGGTAGGATTAAGACAAGATTACGCTATACCAAGAGAGGAAAAATCTACTCAACGAGCATGACCTCCTTTGGCACCTTGGATGTGCCCTTTCTAGGGAAGAAGGGTAGAAAAGACGTGAACTATCTCTTAAGAGCTGAGTTGGTCCTGCGACGAGGGGGGGGGGGGCGCTCAACCCGCCCCCACGACGGGTTAAGGCAACTCAACTCGTCCCCACGACGGTTGATGCACCTCACTCTATCCCGTATGGTGGGAGGCCTGTGCTCCATTACACTTGTCTCGCCATTCAATTTATCGCCTAGGAAACTCGGCCACAGGAAGTCTCCTTCAGAGTCTGTTATGCAATGTGAGTCCAATGTCTGTAATCTGACTGCTCGATATTGCTGAGGCACAATCGGTCGAGAGATGAAGTATGACCATGTTTATTAATGTGGCGGCATTTTAAGTTTATGATGCACGTGTTAGACGTGTTCACATTGTTATCACATGATTACCATGAGGGTGCACTAGCAGTCCTCACCTGGCCTATCTATATAAAGGACCCTTGGTGTCATTATTGGGACATTCAATTCTCACCGATTCAGAGATAAAACCTCGAGAATATTCTCTATTCGAAGTTCTCACCTACATGAGAGTTTCAAAGGCATTTGTCACCTTCTGGCTACTGCCTAAGGTTGCTTTTCCTTCACCCTCTGATCACCAATTCTCACGTTCCCAGGCTTACTTATCGTAGATTAGGTCACTCAACCACACTTCACCATAAACATCCTAAACATTTCGGCGACTCCGTTGGAAAGTGACCTATCTAAACTCTATTTGTTCTTAAGTATGGATGGACGTGGAAGAATCATGAGGACTTCTTCCCATTTAGAAGGAGATAATGTCAACCCAAATATAGAGAACCATGACCTGGAAGAGGCTACTTCCAGGGAGAGAACCAACCTCCCCGTCGTTGGTGCTGCTACAATGACGGTGACAGAGCAGACTAACACCATTAGAGAGCTCCAGGCCTCTAACGCTGAAATCTGTAACTTGTTGGGTCGTTGACCGCTTTACTTGTAGCTGCCTAGAATCATCCACCACCACTGCATATTGTTCATGTTATTCTTCCTCACACGGTGAACTAGACTGACGCCGATAGACAGATTCCACCAATAAATCCTGGGGGCTCGTCCGAGTTAGGAACAACAGATAGTGATCAGAATAGGTCACTCGAGCAACCCTGCAAATGTTATCATTATGCCAACAGTCTTCCCGGCAGCCTTTGCACGTCCCATACCGGCACATGACATCCCGGTCGATTGCACCGACTGTTTATTTCTTTACCAAGGAGATAATATAGAAGATGTTGGAGATGGAGCGTATCAAAGCCTCTCTGAGCGAGATGATAGTAGACTTTCATTCCCCTTACCCATGTGAGCTAGCCATGAAGCCTTACCCGTCCGACAATGCACCCCCAAAATTCTATAAGTATAATGGGAAGGACAGATGTGCTAGGGAGCACATTATACATTTCATTGATGACTTGGGCCTTCATGGATGTGATGAGTCCATGAGACTTGGGGAGTTTTTGAAATCACTGACTGCGATCATACACATGGTAGATCAATCTAGTGCCAGGATAAGTTTTAACATGGTTGAATATGATTTCTGCCTTCATGTCAAAGTTTTTTTGTGTCTGAGGATGAGCATTCTCGAGTTGGGGTGTGAGAGTCAAAAGAAAGATTAGCATTCTCGGTTCAAAGACAAAGCCTTGGATCGCCAGGAATAGTGGAAGGAGGAAGACTTGGTGAAGATGTGCATCTACAGAATGATGAATCAGTATAGAGCACTTGGAGACTCGACATTGCCATTTTCTCACACCTCCATATAGTTGCTCAACGCACCAACACTTTGGTGTCTAAGCCAAAGGTTGCAGATCAAAGTGAGCGCAGGGGATTGCATGGAAGCCTGTAAGATACACGTCGTAAGTAGCCATGACACAACCCCTATGACGAGGTGCAACACGGGACAAAAGTGAAAGGGATGATCCACCACCTTTTCCATTCTCCATGGATAAGGTGGAAGCGTTGTTGGATTCCTAGGTCAAGGATAAGGTCGTGCGGAGACTTGGGTGGAAAACTTACTCACCAGACTAGAAATAGAATCACCTCGGTATTTTCACTTCTATCGAGACACCACTCATGTTACCAAATATTGTAAAACTTTGAGACGGATTTTCCATGACAAGCTCCAAAAGGGGGAGATAATCAACGTGGGCATAGAAGTCATGGGGAATAAACCTTTCCCACCGCACGCTACATGACCATCATGACTGAAAGCGATTGATATGCTACAAAACCCGAGGAGGGGTATGTTAATTACAAAGACAATCATGTGTTGTAAGGTCCAAAGATTATGTATTTGAAGTCACAATACGCATTTATTTATGAAATGCCTATTCTCAAAATTACAATTATTTGTCTATGTGCATGATTGTACGAATAGGAAAGGCCACATGAGACCACATACATGGTTGATGGTAGACACTACCGATGGGATGACCCTCAAAAGCTTCAGATCGTATCGACGACGCTTAACTTTAAGTGCGTAAAAAACTATCATGTTTAGCATTGTAACTTCTACTTCAAATTTTGTGATTATCAAAATCGCCTAAAAACATATAACGAGTCCATCATCTTGAAAAGCAATTAAGACATTTCAGCAAAGCTTGTTCCTCGAATGCATTTAAGATGTTTCAGTAAAGTTAGCTCCTCGAATGCATTTAAGACGTTTCAGCAAAGTTTGCTCCTGAAATGCGTTTAAGATATTTTGGCAAATGTTGTTCCTGAAAGGCATTTAAGACATTTTAACAAAGTTAGTTCCTGGAATGCATTTAAGACGTTTCAACAAAAATTATTCCTGAAATGCGTTTAAGATGTTTCAACAAAAATTATTCTTGGAACGCACTTATGACGTTTCAAGAGAGTTTGTTCCTAAAATGCATTTAAGCCATTTTCAGCAAAGCTTGTTCCTGAAACGAGTTTGAGTCATTTCAATAGAGTATGTCACTGAAATTCATTTAAGACGTTTCATTAATGTTTGTCCTTGAAATGCTATAAAGACATTTCAACAAAGGTAGTTGGCACAAGTTGGCCGCTATTGCAAATCCCTTCAAAGAGAACTTGGCCGCCATAATGTGTTTGAAATACATAAGTTGTTTTAACTCTTACTTCGCTCATTACCATAGAATAAGACCATTGTCGTGTAGATTAAATCTAAGTTAGAGTTTATTATGAATATGCTCATGTTAAAAGTCGTATGTAAGAGCGACATATGTGCGAAGTAGGGATGCATGATAATGAGTCATGATAATGGTTCAAAGTAGGAACAAATGAGCATGTATGATGAAAATTCAAAGTATAAACTGATGCATGATAAAATCTGAAGTAGGGCTGGGTATATAACCCTTTAAGCATGACAATTACGAATAGTACAGTATGTTGGCGCCCCTTTAGGCAACTTGATTATATTTTTGTGTATATGTGCGCCTTCTTAGGCAGTTAAATAGGTAAAAAATCTTCGCTGCCATGTGGACAATAGGACCTACTTTGGACTCGTGAAAAGCATAAAAAAGCAGAATCAGTGGCGGACTAAAGTCGTGAGATATTTCACAGACGGGGATCATCAATTCAAGGACAAGAATTGATGTCTCGAGAATGGGAGATCATCACTTCAAGAACGAGGTCATCACCTCAAGGACGGGATAGAACATCAGAACGGGAAAAATAGTTCAGACAGGCAATCAAGTGGTCGTGATTGATTGGGTAAGCTGAAACGACCCAAACAAGACTAGTTGGTAGGCAACCAAGTGGCTCTAAATGGTTAGCTCAGAACCACAAGAAATCATCATGTAGCAGTGATTGATGGGTGAGTGAGTGAGACATATGTTAAATAAGGAAGCGAAAATAACCCATATCGAGTAGAGAGATCTCCACGAATGGGTGTTATCCTTAGGTTTGATGAGTGCCTCATCTGATATTTATTATTTTATTATTATAATCAAACCCATGTCATTAGGGAAGTTTTTATAAGGCCAATGTATTCGTAAAATAGGTAATTTTTAAGGCAATCCAGATAAGGAGGACCCAATGCATTTACTCTTTATAATTTTTTATTATCACAATCTCTCTCATTAATATTTATGTAAATCTATCCTTATCAATAGATTTTTTCGCTAATCTTGAATGAGACAGGAAAAATCCTTTACATTTTGGTTCTTTGATTGAGAGTCTAAGAAAAAAAAGCTCAAGAGACCAACCTTACAAAATCGTATACATGTCTAGAACCAAATCCAACACGGCTCTAAATGGATGCAACAAGCCTAAAAATTAAGATGAGTAGGCAAATCAACCAACCCCACCCACAGAAATACTACAGACGATCGCGAACAGGAATGAGATGGAAAGAAGGAATACTGAAGCAATGCACAATGCATGGTAAAATGTACAAGAGCAAATCAACACGTTACAACAGGAACTCGCGAAAACACGAGCATAGGTTAGCCAGTGGGTCAATGATGATGACCAGAAAACCCACTATGAGGGTGACCAACGAGATGAAAGGAAAGGGACTGTGAGAACGATAGAAACATATGACGAGAAGAAGAACTCCAATCGCAAACCCTTGTGAAGGAAACCACGGGAGAGGCTCAACAATCCCGAATCAAGTCAAAATAAGTAGTCGAGGAGATGTTCGACCAAAAGATGATAGAGATAATGAATCTCAGGAGTATGGGAAAATGATATTGAGTCTCTTATCAGGACACCATTAAGCCCAGAAGTTCTAGCAGCACCCGTACCAAAACAATTCATTGCCCCCAGTTTCTAATGCTACGAAGGGAAGTCTGATCCCGTAGACCATCTTCGACAATTTAGACAAGACATGGCACTGTACCAACACGACGATAAGCTGATGTGTAGAATGTTCCCTACCAGTTTAGACGAGATGGCTTTGAAGTTGCACCATTCTTTACCAATGCATTCAATCATAAACTTCACTATTATTTCCTCCATTTTTAGAATATACTAAACTTACCGTACCGTTATGGAAGAATCGGAACATATGATGATGATCGCCACCAAGGAAGGGGAGTCCCTGCACGAGTACACTCACATCTTCAAAGGTGAAATGGCTAAGGTCGAGAACTACGATGACCGGTTTTCCAAATTGGCCTTCCGACAGGGTCTGGACCAAGGGGCACCCTTACTCGAGGACATGTTCAAAGTGAAGCCATTCCATGGCAGAGGTTTTCAATAGGCGCGAGCTTATATTACATTGGAAAAAGAGAAGAGGAGTATGTAAAGAATGATTAAATAGAAGGAAGAAGAATCCCGAAAGCGGGAAAGAAGTTCAAGACCTGAAGGAAGGAAACATGTTAAAACAAAAAGAACAGCTGAGAAGAAAGTCCAACAAAATAGGAATGCCCACCGGAGGTGAGATTTTGATAGAACCCCCCTGAGGGACAAGGTCTACACACTGTTAATCATCCCAGTCAACCAAATACTGGAGACAATTAATGACAAACCTTGGCTGAAAAGACCAACTCCGTTCATTAAGGAACCTAGCTACACACACAAAGATAAATATTGCTCATATCATAAGAGAACCAGGCAGTACACGCGAGACTGTTTCCAGCTCAAAGTTTATATTGAGTAGCTGATCAAAGAAGGATACCTTAGCCAATTTGTGAAAAGAGATGAACAAAAATGCGAGACTGAGAAAGACAGTTGAGAAGAAAATAAGAGGAATAAGGATAAACAGCCCCTCCGCATTGTCGACACGGTTATAACATTAACAGAGCAAGAAGGGACAACAAGAAAGGAAAGGAAGATATACTGCAAGCGGCCTATGTTAGAAATACATCAGTAGAAGCCCTCAAGCGGCAATGGGGACTCGCCGCTAGTGTTTGGCGACTTCGATCTAGAAAACGACGAGCACCACAACGATGCCCTCATCATTTCAATTCAGGTCGACAACTGCTTGTTAAGGAGGGTCTTGATAGACGATGGAAGCGCAGTGAACATCTTGTATCGGGCGACCGTGGAGAAAATATCTGTGGGAGATAAAAAATTATAAGGAACATCACAGTCGTTGATCAGTTTCAACGAATCCATCAACTACTCAGAAGGAACTCTAACATACCTTAGTGAGCGCATACTCGTACAACTATAAGAGAGAATTCATGGTACTGGGAACAACTTCCCCATACAACGCGATCCGAGGAAAGAACTGGCTCCACAAAATAAAGGTTGTACCATCGACATTCTACCAAGTGTTGAAATACCCATCTCTAGAATGAGTGAAAACAATAAAAGGTGACCAGGCCATGGCTCATATCTATTCAGTAACCGCTTTATAATCTACAAAAAAAGGCCGTGGGACCCATGGATCTATAGCAATTACATGGAGATGGGTAAGACAATCCAAGGTACGAGGCGGGAGAGGAAATTGAGCCCATATACTTAAAGGAAGGCACCCAAAAAATAACAAATGTTGGTACCCGTCTAAAAGAAAATGAGAAAAAGAAGTTGATAGAATTACTAAGGCAAAACAAAGCTATGTTTGCAGCAGCGACGTAGGAAATGCCCGGAATCCCACAAGAAATCATATGCCATAAGTTGCACACTGATCCCACTATGAAACCTGTGAAACAAAAAAAGAGGAGGTTGAGAAGCTATTAGTACTAGATTTTATCAAAGAAGTGAACTACCCCGAATGACTTGCTAATGTAGTAATGGTACAAAAGAAGAATAGAAAGTGGAGAGTCTGCATCGTCTTCACTGACCTAAACAAAGCATGCCCCAAAGACAAATACTCGATGCCAAGGATAGATCAGATGGAGGATGCCACTTGTGGGCACGAACTGCTCAGCTTCATGGATATTTACTCTGGCTACAATCAGGTAAAAATGTTCCAAACTGATCAGGAAAAGACTTCCTTCATTACTGTGGCGACTATCGCAACAAAGTCATGCCCTTTGGTCTAAAGAATATTGGTGCAACTTATCACAGGCTGGTGAACAAAGTTTTCCGTGTGCTAATTGGAAGGAATTTGAAAGTCTACAATGATGACATGCTGGTAAAAAGTAAGAAGCGGGAACACCGCATTCAGAACCTTGAAAAAGTATTCTCTATTCTAAGGTGAAATTCCATGAAGCTAAATCCAGAGAAATACACTTTTGGAGTGTCAGCAGGAAAGTTCCTTGGACATCTAAGTACGCAATGGGGAATCGAAGTAAACCTGGACCAAGTAAAAACGATTATAGAAATGAGGTCACGGGAAGATTGGCTGCCCTAAACAGGTTCATCTCCAGGTCAACGGACCGATGCAAACCTTTTTTTGAGAGATTATGGGAAAACTCTAAGAGTGGTTGGAATTAGGATTCTGAAGGACCCTTTACCAAAATTAAAGAGTACATGACTACCCCTCATTTACTCTCCAAACTTATTCCCGGCGAGCAACTTCTGTTGTATATAGCCGTGTCAATGGGGTAGTCAATGCAATACTCATCAAAGAAGAACAAAGGAAACACAAACCTGTATACTTTATTTGTAAAAATCTTGTAGTAGAAGAAACAAGATATAAAAGAATGGAGAAACTAGTACTGACCGTTGTAACTATAGCATGAGAGCTGAGGCCCTACTTCCTAGCCCACAACATCATAGTATTGACCGAATTCCCCATTAAAAGCCTTCTACACTCAACGGAGGCAAGTAGGAGAATAGCAAAATGCTCAATTGAGCTGAACCAATACGACATCATTTAGAAGCCCCAAGCTTTAATAAAAGGACATGTATTAGCAAATTTCATAGCCGACTTCACGGGAGGGGAAGTTGAATAAGAAGCCCACCAAACGGGAGAAAATGGAGCCTGGACGTTCTTTGTAGAAGGTGCTTCAAACAGTAGAGGAGCAAAAACAGGGGTGGTGGCGCAAACGCCCTTTGGGGAAATATTAGAGTACTCAATCTCCTTCGAATTCAATGCATCAAATAATGAAGTGGAGTATGAAGTACTGATCGCGGGAGTATCCTTGCTACGGAAATATGAGGCAACTAAAGTTAAAATTTTCTATGATTCCATGTTAATCATAAAGCAGGTCACGGTAGAATACATAGCAAAAGATTAACGGATGATAGAATACTTACAACGGGCAAAGGATCTCCTTAGTACGCTAAAAGATTATGAAATCCAGTAAATTCTGAGAACTAAGAATGGGCATGTTGATGCCTTATCAAACCTAGGATCTTTGTTACACCTCCCTTACAGAAGGCACGTCCCTGTAGAAGTTATGAAAGAACCAAGCATCTCACTCCCATTGAATAACGTGGTTGATGTAGAAATTGAACGTTAACCTAGTTGGCATAACAATATAATCTGCTTGCTTGAAAAAAAGAACACTTCCTGAAGATAAACTACTTGCCAAAAAGATGCAACAATGAAGTACCAGATACATGATGATTAACGGGGTATTATATAGGAACATGCTTAAAGAACCGTACGTAAAGTGCCCTACGAGAAAATGAAGCACAGTATGTGCTAGCAAAAATTCATGAGGGCATATGCGGAAACCACACTGGGGGTAGATCACTAGCCTATAAAGTCATGAATGAAGGATACTACTGACCCCAAATGCATCAAGACACCAAACATTATGCAAAAAGGTGCGATAAGTGTCAGCGTTTCACTCACATAGCAAAATTGACCCCTGGGGAACTCAAAACCATGGCTAGTCCTTGGCTGTTCATGCAATGAGCCCTAGATATTATTGTGCCATACCCTATGGCATTTTCCCAAAAACCTTTTTTGTTAGTTGCAACGGACTATTTCACTAAGTGGATCGAGGCCGAAACCTTTGCAAGAATTTGTGAGGAAGAAGTAAAAGGGGTCCTATGGAAAAACTTGCTGTGTAGGTATAGGATCCCCCAGATCTTAGTATCTGACAATGGATTTCAGTTCACCGGGAACTTGATAAGAACACTCTATAAAGATCTGAAAATCATAAGACTTCTCCATGCCTTACTACCCACAGGGGAATGGACAAGCAGAAAGATCAAAACGAGTCGTACTTGATAATGTGAAGAAATGGCTCGAATCCGTAAAAGGAAAATGGGTAAAAGAAATGCCCGCACTCTTATGGGCATACAGAACGACCCCGAGAGAAACTATGGGAGAAACCCCATTTCCATTCTCATACGGAGCAGAATTGGTCATCCCCGTAGAAATTGGAAGCCCTACCATCAGATTTAAATTAAATGAACAACAAAATGGAGAGCTCCTAAAAATTGGTCTCGATGAACTAGGGGGAAGAAGAGAAGCATCCCTGATCAGAATGGCCCGTTATAATCAGAAAAAGAGATCTTATTTCTAGAAAAAAGTGAGGAAGCGGGAATTCCAAATAGAAGAATTGGTCCTTAGAAAATCTTCCAAAATGAAGGGAAGCTCGGGCCAACATGAGAAGGATTTTACATCATCCGTAAAATAAGAGGAAACAGTTATTACCACTTGGAAACAGGAGAAGGAACGGAATTACAGAAACCATGGAACGTAATTCATCTACAATATTTTGTCTAAATGATGTAAAAGATTCATTATAATGAGACATAGTTTTTCGCACAAAAGTTTACCACGTAAAAAAAGTGGCATCAAATTTCTCTGCTCAGCCAGGCCACTACTAAACAAGGAACTAAGGTCATTACAAAATTATTGGGAGGGGCAGATCATAAGTCCTACTCCCAAAATGAACTAAGGATATTAAAAAATTCTTAGGAGGAGCAGTTCATAAGTCCTACTCCAATATGTAGATACCGTATTTTATCCGGCCTAATACATGAAATATACATGTTTTATATTTTGAATCTTTTAATAATCCAAGACTATGTGTATAATTTGAAAGCTAATCCAATACTAAAATAAGAAAAGTGGTCCAAAGACTAAAAACCCCATTTCCATTCTCATACGGAGCAGAATTGGTCATCCCCGTAGAAATTGGAAGCCCTACCATCAGATTTAAATTAAATGAACAACAAAATGGAGAGCTCCTAAAAATTGGTCTCGATGAACTAGGGGGAAGAAGAGAAGCATCCCTGATCAGAATGGCCCGTTATAATCAGAAAAAGAGATCTTATTTCTAGAAAAAAGTGAGGAAGCGGGAATTCCAAATAGAAGAATTGGTCCTTAGAAAATCTTCCAAAATGAAGGGAAGCTCGGGCCAACATGAGAAGGATTTTACATCATCCGTAAAATAAGAGGAAACAGTTATTACCACTTGGAAACAGGAGAAGGAACGGAATTACAGAAACCATGGAACGTAATTCATCTACAATATTTTGTCTAAATGATGTAAAAGATTCATTATAATGAGACATAGTTTTTCGCACAAAAGTTTACCACGTAAAAAAAGTGGCATCAAATTTCTCTGCTCAGCCAGGCCACTACTAAACAAGGAACTAAGGTCATTACAAAATTATTGGGAGGGGCAGATCATAAGTCCTACTCCCAAAATGAACTAAGGATATTAAAAAATTCTTAGGAGGAGCAGTTCATAAGTCCTACTCCAATATGTAGATACCGTATTTTATCCGGCCTAATACATGAAATATACATGTTTTATATTTTGACTCTTTTAATAATCCAAGACTATGTGTATAATTTGAAAGCTAATCCAATACTAAAATAAGAAAAGTGGTCCAAAGACTAAAAAGTAAAAATTGAAAAAAGAAGACTAAAAAGTAAAAATTGAAAAAAGAAGACTAAAAAA
>QANY01011880.1:0-76588 GCA_003255025.1 Datisca glomerata | reverse complement strand
TGACTTATCTCTATTCTTTTACTTCCATTTTGTTGTAATTATTAACATTAATTTCCTTTACATATTTATTTATTTAGCATTTTGCATCATCGTGCTCATAATACGATTCTTGCATTATTCATTTATCATCATGATTAATGTTTACGTATGCGTGGATTATAATTTTAATAATTAAATTTAGATTTTGTTACTTCTATTATTTAATTTTCACTAAAAAGGCCGACGATGGACTTTGAGATTTTTGGGATACCAAACTTCTCGAACTACTGAGGTGAGGAGTTATTCTTGGGATACCGTTTTGATTTTAAAAGATATGAGAATACGAAAAAGGTATTTTTTTTAAATGGTCTTTGAGCCACCCATTAAAAAGTAATTTATTTTGTTCATTTCTATGATACAAAATTCCTCAAATGGGACATTCAAAAAATAAATCTCTTTAACCTTTGCATTAAAATAAAGAAATGGATAGCATTTGATCAAATTTGGTAACCATTTTACAATGGGTGTTGTGAGGTGCTAATACCTTCCCCACACACAAACGACTCCCGAACCAACTTTGAGTTTTCGTAGACCAAAAAAATTTTCATCTTAAAATTGGGTGACCAATCACACCCTAAAATAATTGGTGGCGACTCTAAATTTCTTTTTCCTAAAACAAAAATAAATTTTTTTAATCGCCGTTCCGCGTCGCACGCACGTTGCGACACAATACAATAGGGGTCTATCAGTGCAAGTCAGCTGAACACCGTGATTGATGACTGGGTAGGTGGGTCAGGTGCACCTCTCACCCAGTGGGAAGTAATGAGGCGAGTTTCCCCCTTGAATGAAGAAGTAGTGGGGGGCCCTTCCCGCGTATGCACCTTTATTTAGATTTAGAAAGATTCTATTTTTTCCAATAGAGAATCTTTCAAAATAAATCTCTCTGGCAAAAACGCAATTCATCAAAGAGATAAAAATAAAAAAGAAAGAAGAGAAAGAAAGGGAAGTTTTGTCTCTCTTTCCAAATAAGAGAACAAAGAAACCACTCAAAAATGATAGTTAGATAAAGAAGTTTCACAAAGAACTAGCACTAGTGGTAGTTCATACGTCCTACTCTCAGAAAAAACTAAGGACATTTAAAAAGTTCTTGAGAGAGCAGTTCATAAGTCCAACTCTAAAAAAACTAAGGGCATTAAATTGTCCTTGAGAGGGACAATGCATAAGTCCTACTCCCATAAGAAATAAGGGCACTAAAAAATCCTTGGGATGGGTAGTTCATAAGTCCTACTCTTAAAAGAAAATAATGACATTAAAAATAGGAATCATGAAAGCAGACAACTCCAACAAAACCCGCTTGCAATAAACAGAAAGGAACTTCCAACCCCAGCAGATGAAGAGAAGAAAACGAATAAAATAGGTGAATGCACTCTTGCCTAAACATTTATTGAAATAACTTCCGGTTATTTAAAAGGATTAAGTAGCTTATAACTTTACTTGAATGAAAAACATTAAAATGAATGAGACCTTTTACTACTTTTGCAGATTTACTAAAGGAAAAATTGATTGATAAACTTTTACTAAATGTCAAAGAATGAAAGGAGATGACAAAAGCATTTTGAGGAAATGAGTCATTTCATTAAAAAATGAGAAAATTACAAAGCAATTCCAAAGAAACAAAACAAAGAAAAAAGGAAAATGATGTTAATTCTCCATGGCAGTAGCGTCAGTAGCCGCTTCAGTGGTGGAAGCAGGAAGCTCTAGGATCAACGGGCTCGTCAGGAAGGGGGACTAGTGATATACAGAAAGGCTTATTAGTCTTGGCATCGTGGTAACCCACCATGTAGGCCAACTGCTCATGCTCATCGACCATGGCCTGGTACTCGGCCGCATGACCAGCCTCATGTTCACTTGACTTGGCAAACGCCTCCTCGGCCTCAGCCAACCTTGCCTCAATAATAGATAAGTTTTCCCCACTTATCTATGCGGACCTCTCCGCCTCCCGCAAAGACCACTCGAGCTTCGACTGCTTAGCCGCGGCTGCTTTAGGTTTGGAAGTCAGACGGGCAACTACTTGTTGAAGGTCATCCTCCACCTTCTTGAGATCAACTCGTTTAGAGGCAACGACACCATAAGCTTTGGCGGTCTCCATCACCTTTCTCCTACAGCCTGCTACCTCCTCATCAACAACATGAATATCTTCCTATAGCCCGTTTTGGTAAGTCACGACCTGTTCAAAAAGTGTTAGCCAAAATTAGGAAAAGGTTTACCTAGGAAAAACTAGGAAAGATAAAAATAAAAAATACTTGCAATTGAAGAGCTGACGTTGCCCATTCTTTTACGGGGGGGGGGGGGGGNGGGGGGGGGGGGGGGGTAACATCCCCTAAAATGGCGCAACTGAAGAGCTGACGTTCCCCATTTTCTGACACTTGCCCTCGCCAGGTACCCCTCATAAATTTCTCCTCTAACTCTTAGACATCTCAAGCACGTTGTACGTGAAGTGAAAAAGCGCATCATATTCCTCTGCCTCTTTTGAGTAGCTTCCCGTTGAGCCTCACGCTTCCTAATCAAACCCCTCTCCTTCCCGTTCTTATTCTAAAGAATCAGAAGAGATCGACCAAATGATTTGATGGAAGGCAAGAATGAGGATCACAACAGGAATAGCCTGAGGAACTTCTATTGTAGAAGATGATGAAGCAACGAACACAACAACCGGGACGAGCATGTCTGCGACCTTGATATCCCTCATTGGGTCAAGAAGAGCCCTTCAATCCCACTCCAGACAGTTATACGTGACACGAAGTCACGCGACAACTTCTTTCAGGGTGAAAATCTCTTGTTTAGATTCCTATCAACAGAAAACAAAGAACATGCTAGAACTTTGAAAAGACAAACTCAGACAAATGAAAAATAAAAGGAAAGGAGGTCTCCAACCACTAATTGAACTCCCCTAGATCCAGGGAATGACCTAGCGAGCGTCGTAACCCTAGTTTCCACCTACAAAGAGTGTACCCTCTTCCCAACCTTTATCCCCGATGGAAAGGTCAGTAACTAGTCCTTCGTGCTTCTCACTCGCGCGGGGAGCTAAGTAATAGGATAGTCCGCGCCTTTTCACTATGTACATAGCGCATAGTTCATTTACCCTATATTTAAATTATGCCTCCTATTGAGAGCTTCAATACTTAGAAGAACCTTATAAGTACTAGGGGTATATTAGGAAGGGGCGAGCTTTAATACCTAGAAAAGAGGAGAGAGGGGAAGCTTTAAACCTAATGCTATATACATTCGGGTTAAGGAAATTTGGTATGGAGGATTACATGGAGAAGATTAGGGATTCCTTCCCCAAAACCACAGACTACGTCTGTGGGGAAGGCATCCCTGTGAAGGGAAAAAACTGGTTAAATTCATTTTTATTCCTAAATAAAGGAACGGTCACCCTAAATGAGTGTTTCTTTATTGCTGCCGAAGAAGGAATACAGAACATAAAAGACAAAAAGAAAAGATCACGAAGATGAAGAAGGGAAGAAGGGAGAACTAACAGAAGATAGGAATGAGCATAAGAAAAAAAAGAAAGGAGGGAAACCTAGGTGATATAGGCTACGGACATCAAAAGTATATTTAAAAGCGTCTAATAGATAAGGAGATGAAAAGACATAAGACACAGATTCTGAAAAGGGGGAAAGGCAAATGACGGACGCATAGGGAAGAGACAACGAAATAATTAGTTCCAGTCTACCTAAAATGAACGAGCCAATGACAACACGATAGCTGGATAAGAGAAAACCTAACAGGCCAGAAACACGCATGACTTGAGAACTAAAAAACGAAGCAACGCTCATGGAGAATGAAAAATTGAAGCCCACGCTCACGCATGTCACGATAGGATAAAATGACATTAAGAACAATGAAATTTCCAAGGAGCGTGTCAGCAACCCCAAAAATGAGGCAATGATGGTACATCATCTCATTATTTAAATACTTATTACTTTTTCTTGTGCAACATTTAATGTTTTTCAGAATAAAAGAGTATCCTGAAATGGTAAAAGCAAATCAAGAAAGGCCGTTCTCCCAAAACGGGACGCGTGTTGGGAACATTCATTGCATATCAACGAGCATCGCCTAAAAGCAATGGGGGGATGAATAGGTAAAAGCGTAAAAGAAGTAGAAACGGTGGCGGACTAAAGTCGTGAGATATTTTATAAACGGGGATAATCACTTCAAGGATGGGAACCGATGTCTCGAGAACGGGAGATCATCACTTCAAGAATGGAGTCATCTATTAAAGTACGGGACATAACATCAGAACGAGAAAAGGGGTTCAGACAGACAATCAAGCAGACGTGATTAATTGGGTAAGCTTAAACAACCCAAACAAGATAGGTTGGTAGGCCACCAAGTGATTCTGACTGATTAGCATGGAACCACCGAAAATCATCATGTGGCAGTGATTAATGGGTGGCTGAGTGAGACATGTTAAATAAGGAAGAGAAAACAACTCATACCGAGTAGAGAGATCCCTACAAATGGGTGTTATCCTTAGGTTGGATGAGTGTCTCATCTGATATTTATTATTTTATTATTTTCATCAAACCCATGCCATTAGGAAAGTCTTTATAAGGCCAATGTATTTAATAAAACAGGAAATTTTTTAAGGCAATTCAGATAAGGAAAACCCAGTGTATTTACTCCTTATAATTTTTTATTATCACAATCTCTCTATCTCATTAATACTTTTATAAATTTATCCTTATCAATAGATTTTCCTCTAATCTTGAATGGGATGGGAAAAATCATTTACAGCTGTATCATGTAGGTTCCTACGTGTTGCACTTTCACAAGTTGAATTGTCCACAGATGGCGCTCCACCATGTGCACCTACAGCCATGCCATTTCTTGTTAAACCTCGCCTTGGTTACTTTTGTCCATTATTTTAATGAAGTATCTGTAGAAATTATGAACACATCATTGAGTTGTATCTATCATATACGAGAATAATGCAAGTAGAAAGTGTTGCCTGGCTCTCTCATGTGTCATGATACTTTGGTATTTGGCCGCATAGTATGAACTTATGATACATATATTACCATGTATATGCTCTTGTGATAACATTGAACTTGAGGCTATTCTTCGCTAGTGTATATGTATTCTCAGCTAGTCATTTTTTTATACCTAGCCAACCAATTCTTTCCACTCTTACCGAAGGCTAAATGTAAGCAATTGGTACATCATCACATCTAGTTAGGGACTACAACAACAAAGACGACCATCACAGTTGAACATGTGGTTCATCAATTAAGACCACAACACATGCATGGACTATGTACAAGTTCAACTACTACACATTTGAACTTGTACAAGGGGCTAATGTAAATAGTGGACCACCTCATCATGAATGATGTGTCTGAGTATAGACGTGGCACTCAAGGACGGGATTGAATGACGCCTAGGTGGCACAATAAGGTTGAAATAGGATAATAATGAATATGTTTGTAAGGGTCGGGCCTGCACCTATAAGTGTGGCGAGCCCATTTTGAGATCGTATGTCAAGTGTTGAGTCTTAAGTTCCCAGACTTACTAATTGTAGATTAGGTCACTCAAATCACACTTCACCCTAAAGACCCTAAACAATTTGTCTTATCATTATTACTTTTATCATAATTGCTTATCAAAATTCTCAATCCTACACACCTTAAAACCAAGAAAAAATTAAGAATATCTTAAGAAATCTGGGCACATCTTGAACATACTAAAATTAGAGACAGCTAATCACATGCATCAATTAATATGGACTAGAGTTACACATCACATTTGAAACTGTATAAACAAAAATAAACACGAATTTCATTGAATCTCAAGAACTTAAAACAATCATGAACAATTAAAATTTCAAATAATCTCCAAAGCTACCATTATCGGGTCGAGGCAAATTTGACAATTAAATATCTTTAAATATTTGATGACAATTAAACATTTTCAAAAAAAAAGTATTGTCCAAAAAAATGCTTCTACAAGAGGTAAAACCTTATACTAAAAAATTTACAAATGCTTATACACATATTTAAAAGTTATATTTCAATCTCACAATATAGTTTTTATTATCTACAAAGAAATAGATCAATGACAGTATACAGACTGTGATTTTAAAACTATATGTTTAACTAAAAACAAGAAAAAAAATGAGAATTGTCAAAATTTACTTATTCTAACTTCTAATTTTTCATTATTATTTTTAGATTTTCCTATTACGTGAGAAGCACGTGCTTCTCTACTAGTTCTACATAAATGTACAATTTTTTTATTTTCATATATGACCATCTTTAAAATTGGCTTTTGAAACCATTTTTGTTTTTCCACTTTGTCCTTTTCTATCATCATTTGTTCTCTCTCTCATTAGTTCCAAAGAAAAGAAACCCTAAAATGTTGAACCACAAATCTATCATTTTTGAATCAGAGGAGCCTTTGGAATAAGAATGACCAAATGTCTAACACCTAGCTCTGAGGATCATGGGTGAATCAATCCTAAGCTCGAGCTCAAAAGCTTCGATCTGAGCTTGTAGAAGACGAAAGCTCTGATATGAGCTTGTGGAAGACAAAAGCTCTACTCTAAGCTCGTGGAAAAAGAAAGCTTTGATCTGATCTTGGAAGTATCGATCTGAGCTGGTCGAAAACAAAAGCTTGGTTTCGAGCTCAAGGAGTGTGGCCTATGTCCCTCATCTCTCTCTCAAGTTTGAATACTCTTTTAGCGTGAAATCATGATGTGGTAGGTAAATTTTGAGCAGTGTTGTTTCTAGATCGAGTTTCACTCTGAAGATAAGAATGTGTGAGTTTTGCTTACTATAAGACTATGATGTTGTCGCTGCCTGCTAGGTGTACATCCAGGTTGGTGATAGAGATGAAGTTTTTCATATCTTTCTTAGAACGTTATTTTTTGATATATTTTATATATTTTGTTTTTTGTGTAATTTTTATAGTTCTTTTATGTACATTCTTACCAGTATTTTAAGCTTTGTTGGATGGGAAATGTTGTGGACATGATGTTCACATATTGTATGTAAATTACTGACACAATGCAAAAAAAAAAGATGGACATGATGTACATAATTTATTTACATGATGAGTTACATTATTTTAAATAAAATATGTACTTATGTGGATAAAATATTTTTGTTAACTTTTTTTATCATGGCGTTGATTAAATTTTTATTATAAAAAATTAGATATTAATTATTTCTTGATAAACCGAAAGAAAATCAAGTACGTAAATTTGAGTCCGACCATCTCCTCAAGACTCTTAGTCTATTTGTCATTCATGCGTATAGGCCCATCTAATTTCTTAGCATATTTTCAATGGCTAATGGAAAAAGTAATAATATGTTGTATTAAAATTATGTACATTGTGTAAATAACTTTATTTACCTTATACAAATATGTTTTTATTAATTGTACATATTTCGTTGACTACATGAGTAATTAATAGATTAGGGTCAGAGACTTCTATTTTAAAAAATGTTATAATATCTGAAAAATATATAAAAAAAATCTAAAAGGCACCTTTTAATTATTATTTTACTTGTGGAGTGTGTCAGGACATTGCATGGGTAGAAGTAAAAATATTTAAAAATAAATAAATAAATTACTCGTGTAGATCGCCCGCGCGAAAAATTATGGCGACCAATTGGTAATTTTGTCCTATTTTGTCTTATTTACCTGAACTATTTAAGCCATTTTTGTAATAAAAAAAATTGGGCTGGTAATTTTGTTAACATGGATATCCCAAATGTGTCATTGTGTACTTCTCTCTTTTTATAACGTAGTTATTTAAGATTCTTAGATAACTAACAATATTATATGACCTATTTAGATTTCTGTCAACAAACTAAAAAAAATTAGATATGTGACAACTATTTATCCAGGAGAAATTTGCATACAATTATATACCTTAAATACCCTCCTTTCAAGCTATGGTATAAGCTAAAATTTATTTAACTTCTTAGTATATGATTAGCTAGACTTGGTTAGATGTAGGTAGTTCTTAACTCTCTAGAAATTATTTTTTTATTTTTCATTGAGTTATCATACTGTAAATAAACAATTTACACGTCAATATTTATTCTTAAGCATATGAGCAATTTTTCTTTGTATTTACATATCGATATTTACAATACTTTGTGTTCGAATATCAGTATTTACAATCTTTGTAAATCACAATTGTCACTTATTATTTAAAATATGTTATTGATAAAGTGTATTAAATGTAAATAGTTGCAATAACAATACCTACAATACAAATTGATACAACGCTGTAGCATTAATATCGTTACTTGTTATTTTCATATAATATTTTAATATTTGACGTATTGACGCGCATGATAGGGATAAATGGAAGGAGGAGAAAGGGATAAATGGAAAGAGGAGAAAGAGCTTGACAAATGAATATATATAACGTTTTGAGAAATGAGAGACAAACAAGAAGTGAAATTTTAGCAAATCAATATCTAAACAAATTTATGTTGAACTATCTTGTTTTATTTTGTTAAAAATATTAAATTTAAATGTTTGTAAATAACGGTTCATATGAGATTGTAATAATGGAAATTAGGATGAAGACAAAAGAAATAATTAATAGAATATTATTAGTATATTTTCCATAGTAATTGGCATTAAATATATTTAGATTTCAAATTTATATAAGGAAAAGATTATAAATTTAAAATTAATAACTACCCACCATTCCTGCAAAACTACCACTCAAAAAATCGTAACCGTCTATAAATAAGAATAGGGAATCTTGATTTTATATTCTAAAAGAAGTCCTCAAATAAAGTAAATTCTTTCGATTCAAATTTGTGATTTTTTAAAAAAGAAAACACAAAATCTATACAAAATATAATCATAATGACCATACAAAAAAGCACAACTTTCAAAAACGAAACGAAATTCCGTAAATAATCAAAATCCCTAAAATAATCTAAAATTCCATAAAGTGTGGTTTAAAAATAGAATAACAAAACAAATCATCAACAAAAAATGAAAAGAAAAAAAAATATTACCTTTTAATAATAAATTTAAAAGTAAATTAAAAGTATAACAATAAAATATCACTGTCAAAATTCCCTTAAATTAAGGGATATATAATCGTCTTACATTCATCCATAAATCTTAAACAAATAAAAAAGCCATACCATCCATTTTAAACTAGGGCTAAATAAGTCTAATGAAAAATCATTTAAATACAAAAAATTTAAAATTTACAGAAATCTAAATATTTAGAAAGTTTATAAAAATCTACTTCGAGTTGTTGAAATTGATATTTGCTGCAATTTCATTAGTTAGTTTGTGTATAAAGCCTCAGAGTAAAGGAAAAAAAACAGAGAAATAGGTCACTATAAGTTACTGTTTAATATTATATCACTTAATTTTTTTTATTTTGTACATATAGCCGGATTTTAAAAGAGATAATATAGTTAGTTAGGATTTTATGTATTAATTTACTTAACTGCCCTTAGTATAACTTAATATCTTTTCTAGGTTTAATTGTATTTTTTTATTGTAATTTTTACACGTCTCTTCTATCTTCTTCCAGCTCTCTTCCATGACTCCTTCCGTGGTGTCCATTGTTGTAATTTTTTGAGCTTTGTTGCAATTTTCCACACCTTTTCTCTATTCCTGCAACTCACTTATGCAACTCTCTTCCATGGCCGCCACGACAAGATCTGGTCGCGGCTTCTTTCACTGTGACCAGATCTGGTCACAGCTTCCTTCACTGTGACCTGATTTGGTCACAACTTCTTTCACCGCGATGATATATAAAAATATACCTGATGGTATATAAGAACATAGTACATATATACTACGATATACTAATATTATATAAACATATACTATAGGTAGATTGATGGTATGTAAAATATACAACATATACACTATGATATGATAGTATATTAAAATATATTACGACTAATATACTACAAACTTATAGACTAAAAACTTTTACATATAACGTATATATCATTATACTATATAACAAAAGATATACAATATTGTATAATATAGTATGTAATTATATATCATTCTTTCATGTTTGTATACTAATATCTTATTATATACCATAGAGTATATTAGTGAAAGTAATTTTATATATTTATTATATTTTTTAAAATATAAGAATAGACTATTATAAATTTTAGTTATCTGTATAAATTACAATTTTTTAGACCATTTTCTTTTTTATTTTCCTAAAGTGACATATTTGTCTAGCCTAGGATAAATGAAAATTGAAACCCATTAATTCCGACCTTTTCTGTTAGTGGGCTAGGCTCATTGTACAAATGGGACCGAAGCATGATACCTTTCCTTTTAGTTTTGGGGCTGACCTCTCTCTCTTTAAAACGAACGTCCAGGTTTGAGAATGGAGAAAAAAAAGAAAAAAAAAGAAAAAAAGAAAAAAAGAAAAAAAGAAAAAAAATGTTAGAAAAGGTAAAAAGGGAAAAAGGATATCACGTCGGTTTACATTACACCCTAGTGTAACCACCCACACCACATTCTCAGTAGAAGTGTTCAAAATTGTCCTAAACTGACCGAACGAATCGAACAAAAAATGACCGGTTCGATCAGTTCTTTATATGTGTTCGGTTTGGGAAAATGAGAGAATCAAAGTTTCAGTTCGGTTCAGAATTTTAGTTGTTTTTTAGTCGAACTGAAACATTAAATTCATAATATTATTTTAATTTTTATATATAATTTCTCATATAGCCGAAACCTTACCAAAATAAAACTTTAATTCTATATTATTTTTTTCAATATTATCATTTAAATTTTTTTAATTAATAATAACGAACACAACCAAATTGAAAACTCACGGTTTGGTTAAATTTGATCCGGTTTTTCGCTAAAAAGTTGACCGAATCGAACCGTGAACACCCTTAATTCTCAACTTCTAATTCACAAACCCCTCCATCGTTAACTGCTGCCTTTTCTCTCTCAAACAGTAACCATTTCTCCCTCTCTCAAACATTGTCCAACAAGCCTTCGTCTCTCCTTCTCCTCTTCGTATCTCTCCATTGTTGTTGATCCTCCGGTGAGCCAATCCTTCTTATTTCTTCTCTTTACTTTCCCCTTTTTCTGTTTCTATCACTCTTTAACCTAGGATTTTTTATTAGTGCTAATTAATCATTTTTTGAAAAGAAAATTTTTCTTCAATTTCAGATATTTGTAAACCCTCATTCTTTCGTCTCTATTTGTGCTTAGTGCTAATTAATCACCATGGCCTCTTCGTCACCATTCATCGATTCCGGTAAGAATTATTTTTGTTGTTTATTTCTTCTCAATTTTGTTACTTGTCTCTCTTCTCTCTGATTAATTCAGCTCATGGTTTGTGTTTTTTTCCTTTCTTTTCGTCATTTCTTCCTTTCATGGTAGTTACGAGCTTCCACCTTTTCTTCCACCCATTCTCTGGTAAGCTCTCTTATCCTCTGTATCTTTTCTTTTACCTTCTTTTGTTTCCTTTTGTTTAATTTCCTTTACTACTCTTCTTTTCTTTCTCTTTTTCTTTCTTTTCCTTCTTTCTCGCTCTCTATTCTATCTACAACTGGGTCATGCGACCCAGTTGGTTCTGACCTGATCTAACCCTGGTATTCCTCAACCTGAACCGAGTCCACTGAACCAAACTAGTTTGATCGGATCAGACAGATTCAGCCTGAACCGGATCATTCTAACCAACCCAGACCGATCCCAACCAGACTTGACCGGTCCATCCTAATAGAACCGAACCGAGCTGGTTTCAAATTATCAGACCAAGTTGAACTGCCTTGAACCATTTTCATAAGATTTTACTCGTTTTATTTCTATTTATTTCATGGAAACATTCGCTAGCCTAATTTAATAAATAATTAGGATTATTATTTGTATACTTAATGATCTGAGATCCGTGAATTTCAGGTCAATAGTTGCTGAATTTAATTTGTATCAGTCTAGGTAAGTGTATTTACATAATAATTCGGTTGGTGGATTTACATAATAATTCGGTTGGTGGATTTACATAATAATTCGGTTCATATGTTATAAGTGTAGCATATATAACGTAAAATTATTTTTATTATTTATTTATGTTGCTCAATCTTATGATCAAGTGTTTTATTTATGTTTTCATATCACGATGAAATTATTTACCATGTTATGTATGATTATATTTTGAGTTATGCATGTAATAGATATATCGTTTATGTTCATGAACAAGTTATTTGTTTACTTATGTACATGTGATAATGTGAACTATGAATCTTAACTCAAGTAAAGTAATAAGTAAATAAGAGGTAGACTTAGTCATGTCCCCTTGGTTATCAAGTAACCAGATTGTTCACGTCATGTTATCAGCTATATGATTGGATGTCACCGTGTCCATGTTGGCATCCTTAAGATCTAGATAACTTTAAGTCACATCAAGTTTCAGGACACCCAAAGCGTCATGTTTACATTCATGTTACAAGTACAAGTTCAAGTTCAAGTGTGAAATAATTCTGGTTAGGTTGTTAATCGAGGAATATGCCTAGTTGAATTATGATAAAGCGAGTACAAATATCAGCAAAAATAAGTATAAGTTCAAGTTATATATTAACCATGAAATCAATTATTTTAATTACAAGTACTTTATGTTATTTAATAATCAAGTGAATGTGTTAAATTAAAGTTGCATAAGTTATATATTTACATTTATGTCATGTGAAGCTTATTAGTATGTGAGTTTACTTACTGAGTATTTTTAATACTCACCCTCATAGATGAATAGGTTACAGGTGATAGCGATCGGCAGGAGTGAGGGACTACCACAGTCAGCGAAAATAGAGGATTTTTACTAACTATGATTATATGACATCAGAAACATATTTCAGTTTAATTACAGTTGATTAAAAAATTTATGAATTTTCATGTTTTAGTCTTCAATAATATGTTTGACTTTCATATTTTATGGATTTTCGTAATCGACTTTATTATAGATAATTGAATCATTTATTTCAGTTTATGAGTAGATATTCTCTTAAAATAATTTTATGCTTCCGTTATTTAATGTTAAAATTAAGGTAATATTAGAGTTTTCAATTTAGAATTTAAATGTAATTAAGATTTCAATTGAATTGGAGATTTTTTAATAAGTGAAATTACATGCATGTTTAACCCTAAAAAATTGGGGTGTTACATTAAATTTTAAATAGTTTTCATTGTTTTCGTAAATTTATAACATTTATAAATCACGAACAATTCAAGAATTTCTTGAAAAAAAAAATACAGTCATTACATACAACTTGTAGATTTAAAGAATGGACCGACGTAAGACACGTTTAAACTTGTGGAAGGCCAATGTTTCTGAATAATTAATATTTGATTAAGCAAATGATGATTAAGAGAGGATGAAGGGCATGCGTCAGCGTCATGTTTTTGGCAGCTATTTCACATACACGAGTTGAGCCATACACATGCAAATTAAAAGAATACTATGCATGACGCGAACCATAATATTTGCTACTTAAGTTGCAGTGGTTTCTGGTCATTCTTGAATAAATTCTTCCAACTAAATTATGGAATATTTAAAAATTACTGTAATCAAATCCGTCGGGTGTTGATAACCTAATGTTTATAATCAATATATCTAGATAAACTTTTTTTTAGATCAAGAGGGTGGTAACGAGATCTCGAATCAATTTATTAACTTTTATATCTCACTATAGAGAATGCTACTAATGATCTTTATTTATTTATAAACTCTCTTAATTGAAAGTCTAAAGAGAGCTTCAAGAAGATGACTATTATGTATTGATTATTCATGTATCAATTAAGAGGCAAAGGCCAAGAAGCAACTTATATAAGCTGTTGCTTCGGCTAAACAAGAAGAAACAATCGAACAAAAGGATAACAGACTAACAAAACTACTCACTCTCATTCTCACTCACTCGAGTAGTAGCAGTGTACTTCACTGCCTTGCATACCTTATCATCTCCCTTCAAGTGCAATGGGGAGTACACCACCTTCAACTTGGATTTAAGATATTTAAAACGACGAGTTGAGAGAGCCTTAGTGAGTAGATCAACAAGTTCATCAACTGAGGGAACAAATCTCACTTCAAGTTGTCTGTGAAGGATTTTATCACGAATAAAAAGCATGTCAAGTTCAATATGCTTTGTTTTTGCATGCAAACTGGATCAGAGGCAAGTTCTAAAATACTAATGTTATCACACCACAAAATGGGAGGCTGAGAAAGAGAGAAGTGCAATTCAGATAGCAGACTCTGTATCTAGCAAATTTCAGAAGCAACATTAGCCATTGCACGATATTCACTCTCTCTACTAGAGCGAGAAACACCATTTTGTTTCTTGGAAGACCAAGATATGAGGCTGACAACTACAAATATCATATAATCACTTTTATACCTTCCATCATGAAGACATCCAGCCCAATCCACGTTTGAATGTGTCTGAGTTGCCAAGGATTTTGATGGTTGAAGAAGTGAACCATCTGAAAACAACAAATACCTCAGTATTCTCTTGCATGCCTTCCACTGAAGCATTGTAGGTTTGTGCAAATGTTGGCTCAATTTATTAATTATAAAGCCTATGTCAGGTTTGGACATTTGAAGGTATTGAAGTGCGCTAATTGTGCTTCTATTCAAAGAAATATAAGGAAAACGCTCACCTTCTATTGTAGACAATTTAAGAGAAGAACTTGCTAGTGAAGGAGCTAGCTTAGCTCCATCCATCTTGGTCTTATGTAGAAGATCATCTATGTATTTTGATTGAGATAAGAAAAAACCAAACTAAGTTATGCTAATTTCTATGCCAGGTAATAGTGAATTTGGCAAAGATCTTTGAGAGCAAAGGCAACATCAAGATCATGAATAACCATGTCGATGAGACTTATATTGTTCTTCTTGACTTTTGGCAATGTCTTGGCTTTTTTCCATTATTTGTTCTTACTTTTTCCCTTACCATTAATCTTCTTCTTGTTGTTACTTTTAACAACAGTGGAAGAAGGCTTTTGTTGGACGACATTTGCTTGACCCTCTTTGGTCATTCTAAGGTTGAGTGACTCAAATGTCTGCAATTCATTCACCAATTGGGTCATGTTGAGGTACAACTTGTTCATAACATAGTTGATCGTAAACGCAGAAACATGTCGTATGAGCGACTCAAATATAATACTAACTTGAGTCCGCTCATCAATGGGCACCCCATGTACTTTTGCCTCGTGCATTATGTTGATCATGTTCAAAACATGTTCTCGCACAGAAGTACCATTTCTCATCTTAATTGTCATATAGCTCCTAGTGACGTCATGACGACTTTGATTCTCGAACATCGCCTGTAGAGATTCCATGATCTTTTAGGAAATCTCCATACTTTCATACTTGATTCCCGAACAAGCATGTAGCACTTCGCCTTTTTGTTTGATATGATCCAAGAATCATATTTGTCCATAATATTCTTAGGAGCATTAACAGGGGGCTCCTCAGGACATTCATCAGTAAGAACGAACTTATAGTTCTCACAAATTAACACATTAAGTTCATATTTGATTTCCAATGTATAAAATTATCACCATTCAATTTTTTAAACGCGAGTAAAACAGTAACATGGTTGTCCATGGTAGACATAATAATAATAATTGAAATTTAAAACATACAAGATTCAATATAATTGGTAAATATCTAGAATTTGAAAAGTAAATGTGATGCATGAATGCTACATAATAAACATACAAAATTCAACATTTACTAATCTCGATAAAATAACCTAATGATTAATGTGTTTCCTTAGGGACAGTCAGATTAGCCTTATACTTTCTATTGGATATTCTCATCTTAATTAATTAAAACTTAAAATATCTCATATTTTCTCTTTTAACAATATGATATCCCTTGTTTGGTCAAGTCACAACTATCCATATGAAAGCTTTTTGTGAGTGTAACCAATTATTTCCGATTCCATGACTTGATTCAGAATATGTCGCCTTAAGATCGATCAAAACTAAACTACATCACTTCCTCCTATCTTATTAAGAAGTCGAACGTTGGTATTGGTACAGCTCGAAACCTTCCTTAAAGGGATGAAAACTAAGTCATCTCGAGGCCCTCACTGTATCTCACGGTGTTGTACTAATAATGGAGACCGTAGGTTATATTGACATGTCAACCTTCTCCCGCTCACTATTTTTAGATTATGTGTTTCCATTTTAACTAATTAATTAATTCAATATTAGTTACAAGTTAAAATAATAATCCTATGAATATTTAATAATCAGTTATGCCAACCTAATTGTTCTAAGTTCATTTGATCTTCTAAAACGTCCAAGTCATAATTATGTGAACCTATATTGACTAATTAATTATATTCATCAAAATTTAATAAAACCCTTTTACTAAAGTTGGTTATCCTAAATGTTACTGTAGCCCTTAAAGTGGTGTGATTATCAAGTTTTAACTAATTAAAGCCTAACAGTTTACATGAAATTGATTTAATAAAATAATACATATAAACATATTAGGACAATCCTAACAAATCATATTTTACAAATGAGATACATGATTAAATAAAACTGTGTGAGATTTTCATGTATGGCATGTGATCGACTAATGCATGGACATGTTACCAAATATAACAATTAAAACAATTATTTGACAATTAAATAAAATAATAATGGACCGAGTGACTATTGGATATTTCTAAATTATAACCCTGGAAATAAAGAAATAAAATTACAAAGCGGACTTTAAGAATACATATTTTCTAAATATTGTCTTCTCCTCCTGATGCCCATCTTCATAATCTCCAAGATTTGAACAAAATTCTATTTAATTAAGAAAAATAATTTTTCTTAATAAAAATTAATTTCTATAATTATCTTTTTAAAATAGTTGACTTTAACTTAATTAAATAAATAATTTATTTGATTTGGTCAAATTTGGGTCAATCCCAATTAACCTATTAACTTCTAATTTTCATAATAAAAATTAATAATTAATTTCTAATTTTCATAAAATTAAAATTTAATAACTAATTATAAAATTACATTAATTTCAAAATTTAAAAGAAGAATCAATAGATTAAGGGTTATCATCAAACCCTATGATAATATGGTTGGTTGGTATCCGTGTTTGTACGAAACTTCTCTAAAAATGATAACAGTTGCCACTGATGACATGACTCTCCTATCGCCGCCCCATCATCACCAATCACCATTGTTGGCAGCCGCCGCTGGAACGGTATTTTTTAGAGTAAACTGCAAATTTTTCTTGAACAGTAAATTTTCATCATGAACAGTAATTTCCGTGAACAGTAAATTCTGTCATTTTTCGTCTTCTCGAATAATTACAATAATATTCAAAATAAATTATAAAAATTCTGACACCTCTAAACGGCTTTCATAAGAACTTAGAAAAAAATTGAAAGATCAAAACCTAACCCAATAATCACAATAAAATTAACGATATATTATTTTTCATACATTCAAAAAATAAAACCATCTATTCATTCACAAATATCCCACATTATATGAAGAATGCAAGAAAACCCATATAATATTTAACATATAAATTTATAAAGATCGCTTTGATACCACTTGTTCGTTGTTGCGGCGCATGCACAATAGAAGCGTGTGACTTGTGATCATTTAAAAAAATAAATTTTAATAAAAATTAAATATTTTAATAAAATAAAATCGTGTAACGCCACGATAACAAATTTTTTTTATTGAAAACTCTTGTCAATCAATCATGATCCATTAAATATTTATATATGAAATTAACAACATACAATGTTAGTAATCATATACCTCTTGTAGTCTAAATCAAGCGTCCTCACGAAACCAATCGATTCTCCATTCTCACGAAATCATTCCAACGATCAGCAGACTCCGTGATCCACACCAAGATCTTCCGAGTCAATCATCAACGCACTAGGACGTGTGTGGGCACATAGAATATAATGAAGAAACTTTTATGTCTTTAGATATACTCAACACATGAGATCTAGAGATTTTATTGAGAAGGACTTTTGTGAAATAATTCTCTCAAAGAACGTGACGATGATTATTTTAGAGATTTGATTAACTCTTAATCGTAGAAAAATCACTACTTGAGAATTATATTTTTCTCTCAACTCTTGATTGATGAATTGATTCTCTGATTCAACTGATTGATTGAATTGATTGAACAAATTCATTATCTTAGGCCATCAGAATAATATCTGTATATTTTTCTTGATAATGACGTATAAGATATTTTGGGAGAATTGAAATAATATTTAAGTATAAAATTGTCAATAGTAATGAGACCCACTGTTATTGTGCATAACTGCAGTTCCGCATGACCCAATGTTGCACACCCACCAGTGTAGTGTCATGTGACACTACAATAGTCCATGCCAATCTCTGATACCCAATCAGTAATTGACACATGACAATTACTGCATATTAAATATTTTTTAATCAAATTAAATATCTAGATATTTGTTAATTCAAAATTAACATATCTGATTTTTTCTATAAACTAAATTATCAGTTATTTCATAAATAATAGATTTAGTTGATCCAAATTCTTATATAATAATAATTTAATTATCTAATTTCATAAATTATATATTTTGTCTAATTTAGCGATAATTATATATATGCGTGTGTGTGTGTCTTAATTCTGAAAATTATATTTATATATAAAAATAATGAAATTAATTAATTCTTAATTAATTAATCACACATAATCATCTCATAATTATGTACTTGCCCTAGAATAAAAATTCTTTTGTAAGTTAATAATTTTCTCATGTCCTGAAATATTTACATCCTATACTGCGTAGTATAGAGGTGGCTTGGAGATCATTGATCTATAATCCTCAGCTTCAATAACTAAATTATTAATTAAATTTTTTAATTAAATAATTTTATTTATTAATTCCATTATTACTCCATTATAAATATAGAATTGCACTCCTAGAAATTACATATTGTATTTACAGAGTATCCTCATCTAATCCACTGTATAATCATTTCATGTAGTTCTGTCCTCCAATTATTAGCTCGTAAATTAGAACTGATCAAAATTATCATTTTACCCTTATAATTTACCTGTTGATTCTTAAGTGTCATTAATCCACTAGTGAATGACTAATTTATAATCTTATTATAAATTTGAGTTCAATAACCATCCAGTTCAAGATATAACACTTAAGAGAACAAATATACGATTTGTTAGGAAAGCTTGGATTCTAAATCTTGTAAGATCATATTCTCAGCCATCCATATCACTGAATCTACAAAACAAAGTTACCAACCTGTTTTTCAAACAAACTTTAATGAGTGAATCAAAAGATTTAGTAGACATGTATAGAAATTCATGACTACTCAGCATTCAGACTAATCTACATATGATCATCGAATTGATGTGTATTAAATATTTATGATAAATGACACAGTGTTAAATATTAATTCACGTCAGTCCAATCATATATAAACTCATTATATAAAGTATCTTCACTAAGATGTCTATCCACATCAATGATCCGGATCTAGATCACATGCATTCATACTGCTTAGCGACCATTCATTTAAGATTTTATACTTTAATATGTTGCTGACAATTTTATTCATTATCTATGATCTTAATTCTCTCATACTAATATAAGATCATAGTCTCATTAATGAATATGAACTTTTCAGATATTTATATAAATTATTCAACAATAATTTAAAAGAATAATTATAATAAAAATGTAATCTTTATTAAATTTTATATCAAAATGTCAATGCACATGCTTTGTGGGCATAACCCCAACAGCTGCCATGTTCTTGTGAGGGTATGGGATTTTTATTTAGACAACCAGTGAAAGTAGAGGACCAAGAAGGGCCTAGAATATGCAATTTAGAACTCGTAGAGACATGTTTAGAAAATATTTGCTGATATGGAAAATGAGATTCATTAAAGAGTGCATTTCTGAAAATATAAATTCTGCCTAATGTATGAAGACATTTATAGCCTTTATGATGAGCTGAATAAATCAGTATGAAAATCTACTTTATGAGTGTTATAAGGAATCAAATGTGGATAATATGCACAACCAAAGGTCCTAAGTAGGCTATAATTGGGTTTTGATTAAAAAGGATATGATATGGAGATACAAAGGACAATACAGGAGTAGATTGTCTATTTATAAAAATAAAGCAGTTTGAAAAGCTTCCCACCATAATTCTAATAGCATGGAAGCTTGAGCAAAAAGGATTAAACTTAATTCCACAATTTGTTTGTGTTTTCTCTTAATGGAACCATTTTGTTGGTGAACATGGGGCAAGAATGCCTGAATTTAATGTCATGTTCTTGCAGAAAAATATGAAAGGCCTGAATTCTCCTCCTCAATTAGACTGAAGAGTCTTAATAGAAGTGCCAAATTGTTTCTCTACAGTATTTTTGAATATTTTGAAAGATTGAAGAGCTTTTGACTTAAGTTTCAGAGGGAAAATCCAAGAAACTGTACTAAGGTCATCTGAGAAGCAAATATAATACGTGAATCCTTCTTTTGAGATTTTGGGAGCAGGACCCCATAAAAAGTATAAACAAGTTCTAAAGGTTTTTTAGACATGGTTTGAGAAATGGAAAAAGGTAAAATGTGATTTTGGCCTTTTTGACAGGCAACACAGAAATGAGGTAGATGTTCAGACATTGAGATGTTATTTGCCTGAAGAACTTGTCTTAGAATTTTTTCATTAGGGTGACCTAACCTTTGATGCGATGTATCCACATTGTTAGAAATAAAAACATTCATAGCAGCAGATTTTCATTTGCAATATCAGAATATGTAATGTGTCTCTTAGTAGTAATAGGCTTATAATTCAGAAATGACCTTAATAGAGGATTTTGGTACTTGAGATCAATCATTTTATTGATGTATGAACTATCTTTACAACTGATATCATTACAAAGAGAAACATAAGTCAGTTTAGAACAATCTTAACTCCGAGAACAATTTGACAGATTCTTAACAGGCAACAATTATGCAGAATCACAATGAAATGGTAAAAAAGACTTGATTGAACAGTTTAAGCTAAAGGTCCATTTATAGTGGGACATATCAGCAAATATAATCTATCCTTAAGCATTCCTTGAAGAAGAAGAGTCCTTAAAGCTCTGTCCTTCACAAAATAGATATTAGAATGAAATTCTACAAACACATCATTATCTTGGGTTAACTTTGAAATACTTATGAGATTTTTCTTAATTTCTGGCACACAAAGAAGTGATTTAAGTTTCAAGGGATGATGTTTAGGTGAAAATAAAGCTTAACCAACATGTGTAATTAAGAGAGTCTTACCATTACCTACAACCAGCCTTTATTGACCATTGTAGTCCTGAGCTATGCTTAGATTGTTCAAATCAGCTGTAACATGATTTGTAGCTGCACTATCAGCATACCAAGCCATGTCAGTTGTTGAGTCAGGTGAGGAAAGATATGCCGATGGAGAAACCATGTAGGCAGAGGGAATACTTCCACCATAAAAACTATGTGAATTGGGAGTAATGTTTGGCTGACATCTTTCATATCTATAGTAGCATATTGCTTCTGAGTGTCCTAGTTTCCCACACACTTGGCAACAATCCTACTTCCATTGAAACCACCATTTCCGCCTCCTCTTGCACATCTTCTTCCACTAAAATTGCCTATGTTGTTTTATGAAAAATATTGTCCATTCCTAGAGGAATTTTTATTGTTACTGTAATGATTGTTATTGTTGTATTGATCATTGAGAGACTTCTTACATCATGTGTTTTGAACCATATTTGCACACATTTTTACCTCAATTTCATTCTTTGTGGCTTTCATTTCAATCCTGCTTTCATGGCACATAAACGGTGATTGAACCTCCTCAACACTAAGATTTTCATATTTTGATATGATATTAACCATAAGTGGATCATACTCGAATCCAAGACCATTAACAATGTACATTACAAGCTCTTGCCCACCTCCTCATTTTATCACAGAATTCAGAAATTGGCATATTACTTTTGGTTGTACTTTAAAGTGATACTCTCAATTGGATCATTCTAGCTTTGAACTGATTTACAAAGCTTATTTCTAAAGAACACCACACTTCTACAGATGTGTTATACTGTGTGACAGTGCCGGAGACTCCTTCAGTCATTGAGCTTCTCGACAAACTCAGTAAGAGTTGATCTTTCCCCACCCAGATTTTGTAATCTGGGTTGATCTTTTCTCCATCTATAAACTTGGTTGGTATCTCCTCTAGATGAAGATGATTTCTTCTTATACATGTCCATAAATTGAAGGAACAACTTGAGATCTCCATAGGACATATATATTTTGATCTAACCTCACTGATACTGCACTACTTAAGGTATTGGAAAAGTAGTTTGATGTTGTTGTAGAGTTATTTGCAGCACTGTTACCTTTTACTATGTTTGAATCACTTGCCATGGACGTTTGTCCTTCTTCGAGATCTGATACCATGAAAGTCTATAGAGAGCTTCAAGAAGATGACTATTTTATATTGATTATTCATGTATCAATTAAGAGGCAAAGGCCAACAAGTAATTTATATAAGCTATTGCATAGGCTAAACAAGAAGAAACAGGCGAGCAAAAGGATGACATACTAACTAACAAAACTACTCACTTTCTTGACAATATTATAAGGATCAATTTGCGACAATTTAAATTATGTAGAGTTTTACTGAAAGTAGACTAACAGTGACTAAATGGATGGTACATAAATAAACTTGAAGGATGCACTGTTCTAAAAGTTTTGCAAACACAAACCGAAAAAAGAGAGGATAAGATGATGTTATACATCATGCTTCCTATCACAACATCTCAATCAGATAATAATATAGATTTGTTTTTTCGATGAGTAATTAATGAGTACAAAATAATACATATTTGTAATCTCCCCTTCCTTTAAGAAAGGTCAATTTTTAATTTGGAAATTTGAACTCAGTTTATGGTTCGCAGTTTAGCCACTAATTCAGCACATGATCTCATAAATATATCCAAATAATTCTGGATAAACGAAGTTGACGCAAGAGCAATTTGACATATTATGGAAAATTAATTATTGGTTATGGATATGTCAACTCTACTAAACAAGTTCTTAAACCCAATAAAATATTAGTAGTAGCACGTCACAAAAATGCTCACTTGATTCCTTTCACACTCTTAATTCTCTACTATATATCCTCTCTATATACTATTTATGACCCATGTAGATGTAGCTTTCAATACATTACCAAACACTATTTAGAAATGGAATCACATGAAAATCCTCTAATGCAAATCCATGAAACCTTTGAGGCATATGATTTCATCGATGATGCTCATTTCGATCAGTTCATCGATCTAATTCGTGGAGAGAACGAAAACTCTATGTTTGATTTCGACCGGGATCTAATTACTGGGTGTTTGGTTGATAGCCAAAGTAATCCTATCCCGGAATATATGTCTGACCAATTGGGTGGATATGGTTTTGGTGGTGAAGTGAAAGCAGGAGAAAAAGGAGAAGAGGAAGAGGAGAATGATGGAGAAGGAGAATCTTCTTCTGCTATAACGACAACAATGAGTAGTGATAGAAAGAGGGCTAAGGTTGATAGGTCAAGAACTTTGATATCTGAAAGGAGGAGGAGAGGGAGGATGAAGGAGAAGCTTTATACATTGAGGTCCTTGGTTCCTAACATTACTAAGGTAATTTTAGTACCTTCAGAGTTAGTCCCCGAGTTCACTTTGGTTCATGATTTGGTTAATGTAGATTTTTAATTTTCCGATCATGACCTCAAATTATTTAAATGCTGCAATTAGTTCTTACATTAAGCATCGAACCTTGAAGTCGATTGTGTTACTGACAAAATATCATAACCGCTTAAAAAGTTTAAATTATTCGAAGAGTCTATTCACAATATCTGACAACCAAACTAACTTAGTGATAGGTGTAAACTTGGAGAACTAAACATGTTTTTGTTTTGCCTTAGCTTTTAGTTAGGTTTATTTATTCTCTTCATTTTGAAATTGAATACAATTCGAACTCTATGTCAACTTAGTTATTCTCTTCACAATATTATTGATTAAAATTAATTATTCTCTTTATAGGATTTGAAAAATCATGACAAATCAATTAATGTGGTTTTGGGCAGATGGACAAGGCCTCCATAGTAGGAGATGCTGTATTGTATGTGCAAGAGCTGCAAATGCAAGCAAAGAAGCTTAAGGCAGAGATAGCTGATCTTGAAGCATCCATTGCCGGAAGTGAAAGAAATGAAAGTTTGAGTAAGAAACCAAAGAAGAATCCTTCAAGCTCCACCAACCTGGTTTCCAAGAAAACAATTCAGGTTCAATTTCAATTCATTTCTTAGTTCATTCGATTCGGTTTTCTGAACACCCCTAATTAGAGATGAGTAACATTATATGTCATCACGGTTTTGTATGTACACGTATGATATCATATATACGACACACTCAAATTTCACTAGATCACAGTAATTTATTTATAGGAACGTTGTTTGTATGTTTCACACGATTATTTAGGTGGGACATGACAAGATTCTACAATACTTTGTTAGATTATTTATCTCCAAAATATAAAACATTGACCCTTAATTTAAAAGATGACAAGCAAGTGATGAGACACTGAGTTGAATTCAAAATCTCTTACTCTCCTAACTCAGAAATTAATTATTTTATTAGCCTAGGTTGTTACAGTGAGCTTTATCTCTTTATGATTTGACGTTCGATTCCCATATATTTCTCATTCTATGATGACAAAAAGAAGTACGTAATTTATCGATCAATATGAGTATATATTATACCTCGCTTTGCAGATGGACATATTTCAAGTAACCGAAAGAGGATTCTACTTGAGACTGGTATGTAATAAGGGAGAAGGAATGGCCATGTCAGTTTTCAAAGTCCTTGAATCCCTCACAAGCTTAAATGTTCAGAGCTCAAACTTGCTTACAGCTTTTGACAAATATGTGCTAAATGCAACTTTGAATGTGAGTTTCTTATATGAATTAGTACATTTACTCTTATGTTTCCCAATGTTTGTCTATAATTTTATCATTTATTCAAGGAAAAAGAACACAGACACAGACACCCTCTGTAGTTTCATAAAAGACAAGTATATTCAATATGTTACAAATTGTTAAAATTTTAGAATAAAAAGATCAAAATAATCTTAGATCTTGATCCTTATCTGATATCCGTGCACTAGTACCCAATATCCAAACACGCAAACAACCGAACTCGAGTTATATCAAAAGGGTGGATTTGATATAACTAAAAAAACCGGGTTTTATATGACCTGAAACCTGTTAGCAAAATGGTCGATTAAGAGCATTATCGGTATTTTCAAAAAAAAAGTAACGCGGTTAATAAAAAAAGTTAACGTTTCTGAGGGTGTTTATATCTTTTAGATAAATCTTAGAGGGTATCCATGTACTTTTTTCTTTACTAAATGATAATTAATTCGTTTGTATATTTGATTAATGTGGTAATTATAAATTGACAGGTGAAAGATTGTGAAGAGGACATGAACTTGCCAAATGTGAAGCTTTTGGTGACTGGAGCACTTCTTAATCAAGGATTTGAGTTTAATTAAATTAATCACCTTTTACTGCCGAGAAATTTAGACCAACTTAGTTAATGAAATGTTTTAATTTATGAAGTGATATATTAATCAATTATAGATAGTTGTTTATATCATTCATTAAAATAAAATTATAAATAATTGACATATAACTAAGTTAATTAACACTAAATTGATTAAAGCTAATAATTTTTTTTCATCAATCTCCATTGATCCATGCTTCGAGTTGTTTTAAAAAATGACAATATAATTAGCTTGCAAAACTCTAGTAAAAGTCGATTGGTTATTGTTTTGTTTTGAAAAATCAGAACTAAAAAAACTAGGGATTTAGAGTCCTTAACTTATATCACAGATTTATTTCGTATAAGGGTTTACTTGGCCTAATTCCTGTATAAAGATCATTTACAAAACTTAAAACAATTAGTTACAAGTTGAATATGATATAAGGTCAAATTATGACGGAACCTAGTATGAGGCGAACATAAGGTCATAATTTGGCCGAATCTTATATAAGCTGGAATAATGTCAAAATATGATTGAGTCTTATACAAGATGACACAATATCATATTATAACTTACTTTCATATAAGATGAAGTAAGGTCAAATACTGATTGAACCTAGTATGATGTGAACATAAGGTCATAATTTGTTCAAATCTCATACAAGATAGAATAAAGTCAAAATATGATCGGGTCTTATACAAGATGACATAATGTCATATTATGATCTAGTTTCATACAAAATGAAATTAAGACAAATTATGACTGAATCTAGTATGAGGCAAGCATAAGGTCATGATTTGCAAGAATCTTATACAAGATGCAATAAGGTCAAAATTAAGGGTGTTCAAAATTGTACCGAATCAATTAAATCGATTCGAACCAACAAAAAATGGTCAATTTGGTCGATTCTTTAGAATAATTTGGTTCAGTTCGATTTAAATTTATTAGATAATCGAAGTTTCAATCCGGTTCAATGTTTTTCCAATTTTTGAACCAAACCAAACTAAAATATGTATATATATTTTATTTCATAACTATTAGAACCATAATTTCTTTCATCCACTCCCAGTCGCCTCATCCCTCTCATTTTTCGCCTCATCCCTCTCATTTCTCTATCCCTCTCACTTCTCTATCCAACTCACTTTTCTTCTCTATCCAACGTCCATTCACTAAAGAAAGATTTTTTTTGTTAAACTAGAACCCTAGACAATCTATTTTATAGAATTAGACTCATTTTTTAATTTTTATTTACTCTGACCTCTGACCCACTTTCCCTTCATTTTTTTTCTCTTTTTCCCCCTAATGCCCTTCTTACAGATTGGCTCACACACACTCTCTCTTCATCTTCCATCTTCATCACTTTCTCATTTTTCAGAAACTCATTTTCTCATAAACCCATCTTCATTTTTTATTCTCTTCATACTTTATTTGCTTTATGATTTTACAACTTTCTCATTTTTTTTGAAAAATGACGGTTGAGAGTTAAAATTGTACTTTTATTTTTAGAATTCTGGCAAAAAATTTATGAGAATTTTTGATCAAAATTTGATGGGGTTTGTTAATTTTAACTTTTGCCCAAATTTGAGAGAGAAACACAGTAGATAGAGAATGAGTTTTGTTAATTTTGGTAGATTTTGTTAATTTTTGTCAACGGATGGCTACACTAACATCATGTAGCCATCGTGTAGTCTACACGATGGGGTATACTGACGTCGTGTAGCCATTGTGTAGACTACACGATGGGTACACTTACGTCGTGTAACCATTGTGTACCCAGTGTAGCCATCCGTTGATAAAATTCCAAAAACAACACGATGAGTTTGTTAAATTTAGCTTTCGCCCAAGTTTGAGAGAGAAAAATCGTAGAGAGAATGAGTTTTATTAATTTTAATGGGTTTTGTTAATCTTTGTAGGTTTTGTTATTTTTTGTCAACGGATGGCTACACTACGTCGTGTAGCCATCGTGTACGCAATGTACATGATGAGTTTTGTTAAATTTAGCTTTTGCCCAGATTTGAGAGAGAGAAACCATAGAGAGATAATGAGTTTTTGTTAATTTTAATGGGTTTTGTTAATTTTTGTAGGTTTTATTAATTTTTGTCAACAGATGGCTACATTGACATCGTGTAGCTATCATGTAGACTACACGATGGGTACACTAGGTACTCGATGGCTATACGATGCTAGTGTAGTCATTGTGTAGTCTACATGATGTCAGTGTACCTATCATGTAGTCATTGTGTAGTCTACACGATGTCAGTGTACCTATCATGTAGTCTGCATGATGGCTACACGACGCCAGTGTACCCATCGTGTAGTCTACATGATGGCTACACGACGCCAGTGTACCCCATCGTGCAGACTACACGACGCCAATGTAGCAATCCGTTGATAAAAATTAATATAACCTATAAAAATTGACAAAACCCATTAAAATTAATAAAATTCATTAAAATTAACAAAACTCATTCTCTCTATGGTTTCTCTCTGTCAAATCTGAGTAAAAGCTAAATTTAACAAAACTCATCATGTACACTGTGTACATGATGTCAATATAGCTGTCCGTTGATAAAAATTAACAAGACCTAAAAAAATTAATGAAACCTACAAAAATTAACAAAACTTATTAAAATTAACAAAACAATTCTCTTTTAAATATGGGCAAAAGCTAAAATTAACAAAACCCATCAATTTTCGGTCAAAATTCTCACCAATTTTTCGTCAAAATTCTAAAAATAAAAATACAATTTTAACTCTCAACCTTAGTTTTTAAAAATATGAGAAAGTTGTAAAATTATAAAGTAAATGAAGTATGAAGAAATAAAAAATAAAGATGGGTTTATGAGAAAATGAGTTTTTGGAAAATGAGAGAGATGAAGATGGAAGATAAAGGGAGGGTGTATAGGCCAGTGTGCAAGCAGGGCATTATGGGGGAAAAAAGAAAAATTGAAGGGAAGGGAGCCAGAGAGAGCAAAAATTAAGAAAGAGGTCTAATTTTACAAAATAATTTATCTAGAGGTCTCGTTTAGCAAAAAACTCACTAAAGAAACCATTGATATTCTTCTCAAGCAACCATAACTTTCACGGGGCTACCTACAGTCCACTAGTCCAGTGTATTCTCTCTCTCTCCAAACTTCGCTGATTTTCGTGAGCCACCATAGCTACAGTCCAGCGATGACTAGGATCTCCATTATCATATCACGAACGTTTCTGCACCGAAGGAAGAGCTTCCAAACAAGAACCAAGAGGAAAACCAACAAGATCAGGGGATTTCAGATCTGTTTTGTTCTTTTCTACTATGTTATTTCTAGTTATTTTCCCATTAACATCTTATTTGTTTACTGGATCATAGTGAAAATTTCTGACTTATTTTCTCATTTCTAATATGTTGTTATTTTATATTTGATTTGTTCTTTTCAGATATGATTTTTCTGCTAGAGCTTAGTATAAATATCTGTTTAGTTTTATTCTTTTGATTTGTTTTGTTCTTTATGATTTGCTTTGTTCATCAATCTCTTTCCTTATTAATTTCATTTTAGATGTGAGCATTGCTATTTAATATTTTGAGGTTGAACTTTTGTTATTTTGGATTCTGGACGATTCATCTTCCTTCTTTGTTTCTAAAATTTTATGGTGAACCGATAGAACCGAACCGAACTGAACCTTTTGATTCAGTTCGGTTCGATTCGGTTCATATTCATCTTATGGTTTGATTTGGTTTGACATACAGCACAATCGAAAGTTTTCATTCGATTCAATTTTAGGCCAATAGACCGACTGACCCGAACCGTGAACACCCATAGTCAAAATATGATCGAGTCTTAATAAGATGACATAATATTATATTATGACATTTTCGTACAAGACAGAGTAAGGTAAAAAAATCTTTTACGAAGTGACGTAAGGTCATAATTTGATGGAATCTTATGCAAGATGACATAAGGCTGAATCAACATAAGGTCGTATCTCATACTTAAACTTAACTAAAAGGACAAAACAATGATAATATCGAATGACATATGGTCGTGTGGAATATTCCCTCTAGTTCATGGCCAAGGAAAATGGGAGAAAACTGATGTTGGTGGGATCTCCATAACGATACAAAGGGCCCCTTATATAGATGAGACCAAATGTGGATCAAGAACTAAAACGTGACCATACTCCTAAAATGTAATCACACCCACAAAATGTAGTCACCATTCACACCTTCGCTAGCTCATAAATTGAAGGCTTATACTAATGTATAACACAATCCTAAAAGGGGAAATCGACCACACCCCCACATTTGGTCTTTATAGAGAGTGTAAGACTACTCAGAACTCCCTTAGACTATTTGAAGAACGATCACTCGATGAGGAGCCGCCCGAGGGTGGTTTGATGAGTTCGTCGCTCTTTTTTTACCCCTCTTTATCAGAAAGGGAAACTTTTAAAGAGCCTAAGGAGGCTAGACATTTCAAGGAGATTTTCTCTCTTGGTATAACATAATATTGTCTTAATCTTACCACACCACAACCTCCAGATTATTCCCAAGCAAGGGATAGCCTTCAAGCATTTGTCATTAAGCTCGAAGGCAGGTTAACCTCCATTATAACTTAGGGGTGTCCCTTACAAATAATTCATTACTACTTTACATCAGTCTTGTCATGCCACATAGGCACTATATGGGTTTGTCTTTGAATGCCACATGTACTTCTTGACACGTCATTCTGGATGAGACAAGTTACTATTTACATTAGTCTCATATTCAAGGTTCGTAGACTAGACATCTTTATTACTTGCACTAAATAAATCATAGGATGTGATCAGTGTATCACTGAATTGTCATCGATACGCCCGAGCAATATACAGAAGTCACAAAAGCACGTCACCATTTTCTCATTGATAAGCGTGGGAAGTCACGGAAATGCCCCAGATAGGCATGGATGTGGCACCTCCCCCTACAACTCGAGAAGGGGGAATCCCCACGCCTCAGTAAGGTGCTCCCCTAGTCTATATAAACACACCGGGGGGCGAGTTCCTCACTTCTCCTTTCTGGCTTCTTCACATTCTCAAAGTTTAGTTTTTAGGTTCTTACTTTTTCGAAGTAAATGGCTTCCAAAGAATACTTATCTTTAGCAAAAATACTCAACCACCAAAGTGCCCACCGAAACCATAAGGTATCTCTCATGAGATGGTGAGCGAATAATTTTCTTGATGGATAAAATTTCGTAGGATGTTGTCTATTCATCGTCTGCATTATTGACAGAAAGCGAGGTGTCGGGGAATTGTGAGAGCTTGGTAGTAGATTAAATTCTGTTACTAAGGCTAACTCACGATGACTTCCCAACATAATCCGTTACGTACGATGGTCACGCGAGGCCAACATCGGGTTGCGAGTACATACTGTCCAAAGGAAACTATGTCACTATTTTGAAGGAGATTGGTCTATACGAAGCTTGGAGAGTTTATTCACATCTCAACATCTGTGTCTGCTCACCAGCCGTGGAGGCTTTGATATTGTGCTGGAGTAGGCAAACACACTCTGTTGATACTGCCTAGGGAGAGTTCGCGCCTACTTTAGAGGATGTTCACATGCTCTTGCGCCTCCTGTTCTTCGACAATCATGATACATTCAAGGGTGCATCCACAACTGATGAATGCATGAGGGTTTATTAAAATCTTACAAACCTAATGCAACATGCATTCCAGGAAAACAGGTAAACTTTAGTGGGTGGCTAGGTTAATTCTTCAAGGATGTGGAGCTCTGTCAAAATACATCAACGCGATGAGCTAGAGAGGGTGCTCAATTTAAGAATGATAAAGTAGAGCTTGTCGTATTTTTGGCCATATGGCTCTCCAGATGCATCCTTCAAGGTACGTGCTTAAGTTATTATCTTATCACGCAAAATCCCTTATATATATATATATAGACGCATATCCTTTTTTCACTGTTCTGCTTTCATGAAAATATGCCGTCGTAACGAATTCTTTCAATATGAATCAACCACCCACTAGTTTCTCGAGGGAAGTTTGATGAACGAGCCGCCCTTGGGCTTCCTCGGGAGGCTCAATGAGATAGTCGCCCTCGGGCTCCTCGAGGATGGCTTTAAGGGGTACCTCCCACACACGAACACACATTCGGGCTCCATACGGACATGCCTTCGAGCATAGATCGCATACATGCTCTTCTCCATATTACGATGACTGATGCTTTAATATCATTTTTCACTTTGCCATTACACTTTGTAGCTCGACCCGATAACATGGTTATCGAGCGAGTTTTTATGATGGCTATTAGATTGGTTGTGGGCCGCCGTATCATATGCTAAATCACTCTCACAGAGACCTAGAGAGAAACTTGTGGTGGTATAAGATCAGCTCTTACATTGATGGTGCCTTCTTGCAGATGTTCATCTGGGAGTGGTTTCCAATGTGTGCCCCTTCATGGTCTCCTGTCGCATAACATTATAATGGCTGTGTTGATCCGCCCCAGCATGGGCGTGGTCTGGGAGTAAATTTCTGAAGCATCAAACCTTCCCTACTAACGTCGACATCTCTAAGTACTTCAAGGTGTTGCCTTATACTTTTTGTCTGAACGATTACATCAAGCACATAATATGACCCATTCTCGGGGAGGACATCGACTTGGGGTGTGTGGTTCGGTTGACTTTCAGACACTAACACAATCATAATGGTCATTCTAACGCCATTGATACCCCCTATAGTGACCAAGCGCGAGGGCAAGCTCGAGGCGAACGACTTTTCGAGCACTCACTACCAATCCAATTGAGTGGCTTGTTAGTTTGATTTTGATCAGGGAATTTCATCGAAGCAGTGACCTTAACTTCAATTTGGAGAAGCCTTCGAGTAGTGGAGATAGAGGCGCATAACCATAGTAACATCGCGGCATCTTTCCATGTTCCTTAGTCCACTCGCTAGCCCAACACGACTGATTTAATGAAGAGGTAGTGGGGGGCCTGGTTAATTTGTATTAGAAGTACCTTCGGTCTCCTCTTACTAACTTACCAATGGAGAAGATTTACAAAGTGTACATGACGTTGTGGAACATGAAACCACCTCATGGCCAAGGGGTGAATAAGAAAACTTCTACTGGGTCCCGAGAATTCTGCAGAGGCAACTGAGTTGGTGGGGTTCTGATCCTGACAGGGTTGATTCTACAGACAATCAGCCTGTTGTGGCCCTTTCAGAATCGACAGTTACCCTTAGGCTTAAGTCAACACCAATACACAAACGCCCTAGAGTAGTGAGGAGAGACATTCTGGTAAAAAAGTCTGTTGATACATCTGCTCATGAGGCCATGGAGCCAACTCGACATAAGTTTAAGGCTAGCATTGTTAGCTCTGACGATAAGCCTCATATAAGTAATAATTCTTTTTTTATCAACAACTTTTTTTATATTCCACTTATACTTTATAGGCGGCGGGTGACTCATCTAGGGAGGTCAATGAAGCCTTCAATATGCTCTTGCGATGGAAGGCTGTAGGCGTCTGTAATGTATCCTCATATGTGAGCATTTTGCAGATGTTTCGCTGGTGTTTCGTAGATGTTCCTATGAGCGGGCCAAGTTGGCTCATTATCAAAGCTAATGATGCTAGCCCAAAACTTGTGCCGAGGTGACTCCATGGCCTCAGGAGCGGATGTATCAGTATAATGTCTCTCGTTGCTGCTCTAGGGAATCTGTGCACTGGTGTTGAATTGAGCCTAGGGGTAACTGCTAGCTCCAAGGGGGTCACAAGTTGCTGATTGTGTGTTGAATTGACCCAGTCAAGATCATAACCCCCTGACTTGGATGTCTCTGCAGAACTCTCAGAACCCTGATAGAAGTTTTTTGGTTCAACCCTTGGCCAGGATGTGTTTCATGTTCTACAGCGTCAAGTCCCCTTTGTAAATCTTCTCCTCTGGTAAGTTAATAGCAGGAGACTGAAGGTAATTTTGCCTCAAATCAGCCAGTCCCCCAGTACCTTTTCATTAAATCAGTCACGGTGGCCTCGCAAGTGGACTAAGGAAAGTGGAAAGATGTCATGATGTTACTGTGGTTGTGCATCTCTATCATCCAATACTTAAAGGCTTCTCTAAATTGAAGGCTAGGTCACCACTTCGATGTAATGCCCTGAGCAAAACAAAACTGATGAGTCACTCGGTTGCACTAGTAATGGGTGCGAAAAGTCATTCATCCCTGGCTCGCCCTCGCGTTCGGACAAAATGGGAAGTGTTGATGGCGTCAAAATAGCATGTTTGATCGCATCAGTATCTGAAAGTCGGACAAGAGAACCACCCACCCCCAAGTCAATGTCCTCGCTGAGAATGGTTGATACTACGCCCTTGATGTAGCCGTTCGGACAATAAGTATAAGGATGCGCCTTGAAGTACCCAAAGATGTTGACATCAGTAGGGAAAGTTTGATGCTTCATAATTTTACTCTAGAACCACGCCCATGTCTGGGACGAATCAACACAACCTTTATATTGTTGTGCTGCAGGAGACTAGGATGGGGCACACACTGGGAACCTCTCTCATGTGAACATCTATAAGAAGGAACAATCGGCGTAAAAGTTAATCTTGCACCGCCCCAAGTTCCTCTCTAGGTCTCTGTGAAAGCCATCTAGCATATGGTACAAATTGCCCAAGAAGATAGGTGCCAAAAGGGATATACCTGCAACCAATGTAATAGCCATCGTGAAAACTCACCCGTTTACCATCTCCTTGGGATGACCTACAAAGTATAAAGGCAAAGAGAAAATGATATCAAAGCATCACTCATCCTAAAACAGAGAAGGCCACATATGCGAGCTAAGCCTGAAGGCGTGTTAGTGTGGCGGAGGTACCTCTTAGAGCTGACATCGGGGAAGCATGAGGGCAGTTGGCTTGTTGAGCCGCCCTCGGGGAAGCCTGAGGGTGCCTGGCTCATGGAGTTGCCTTTGGGGAAGCTTGAGGAAGGTTGGCTCACAGGCTTCATTGAGCCACCCCCAGGGAAACCCTAGGGCGGGTATGCTTAAATATTTAAAGGGTTTGTTACAACGATATATTTTCATGAAAGCATAACAGTGAAAAAAAAAAAGCAAAAATAATATATGAATAAGAAAAAGAGAGTTTGCAAGATAAGATAATAACTTAAACATATCTAAAAGGATGTACCTGGAGAGCCACATGGCCACGAAGACGGCACGCTCTACTATCTAATTCTTAAATCGGACGCCCTCTCTAGCTCCTTGCATTGATGTCTTTATAAAGAGCTCCACATCCTTGAAGAAGTAACACAGCCACCCACTGAAATTTGCAAGTTTACCCAAAATACCCATTCCGTCGGGTTTGTAAGATTTTAATAAACCCTCCTGAAGCAACTCATGAGTTTTCATTTCCTCAGGAGTGGAGGCGCTCTCGAACGCATCATGATTACCAAAGAACGGGAGGCACAAAAGTATGTGAACGTCCTCTAAAGTAGGTGCGAACTCTTCCCAGGCAGCAACAAAGGAGTGGGTCTACCTATCTAGCACAATATCAAAGCTTCCATGGCGGGTGAGCAGACACAAATGTTAAGGCTCGAATAAACTCTAAAAGCTTCGTATATACCAGCCTCCTTTAAAATAGTCACATACGTCGGTTTGGACAATATGTACTCGCACCATTTAAGCCAACCCGTCACAGGCCTCGCATGACCATCGTACGAAATGAACGATGGAGGGAAGTCATCGCGAGTTAGCATTAGTAATGGATAAATCCACTTTCAATCCCTCACAATACCTCGACATCTCACTTTCCATCAATAAGGCGGAAGACAAGGAGACAACCGCCTCTAGACTTTCATCCATAGAGTGAATCATTCACTTCGATGTCTCATCGGAGAAACCCCATTGTTTTGGCAATGTTCAAAAAGGCTAAAAGTGGTATCGATGCGTTTTAATTTAACGAGGCAAGGCATAAGTCTCGAGGTGTAAGCCTCAAAATAAAAGTAGAATTGAGTGAAAAAAACATAAAAAATACCAATATTATAAACTTAAGAAAGTTATAATAATTATTGTCATTTAATCAACAAATAATAGCCTAAAATTAAGAAGAACAACTGTAGCAAAAGAATAATCATTAAATAATAGAAAAAAAAGTATTGAAGAATCTGATTTTCATAAAACACTCAATAAAATCACTAAGTATACAAATATTCAATACATAAAAAAAGAAATGCTGTACAATTGTAAAAGTGTACGGCATGCATGAATCTAATTTCCTTTCTATAGAATAATAATGACAATAAAAAGGAAAGCTTTGTTCTAATTTAGAACCGGCAATTTGCAAGAAGGTAGAGTGAAAAGGAAGAAAGAAGGAAGAAGGAAGAAGCAAGAAGGTCTTACCTGTCTATCGAAGACTTCAATTTTCAGTCGGTCTTTTTTTTTTAAATTTATAAGTTGCTTTCTACTCACTAGACTCTGCTATCAAAGGAAGGGGTTTCCTTTGTTATTGAACTAAAAAGCCCATTAAATTTAAGTCAGGATGAAAATCATGCTGACCTATATTTGAGGCTTAAGCCTCATTTAATTCATAGAGTTTTATATAGTAACAGCAACATTTTAGTTTGTTAATATAAAAATAGATAAGTAGTTTCTTAATCATTGATAATAGTCACTGTGACCGGACTTACAATAAAAAAAATAAGAAACGACCTAATATACTCTTTTATTAACATCAAATAAATAAATAAGAAACTACCTACAAGAAGGCAAAATTTAATCTATCTCCCTATCTCTCCCCTTTGATTTAATCTCTCTCTTATTATCTCTCTCTCCCTCTCTCTTCTTCACTCACTCATATATAATATGTGTGTATATATATAATATAATATATGTAGAGGGAGGAGGGAGGAGGGAGGGAGGGGGAGAAAGGGAGGGAGGGGGGGAAAAAGGACAACTGTTAGATAATTATAGAATTTCAGAAAGAGAGATAATTATGGAATTGAGGGATAATTGAGGGAGGGAGGGAAAATGACAATTGTTAGATAATTATAGAATTTCAGAGAGAGATAGAGTATATTAGTAATTACATAAATAGAAACACTATTTAAATTTAAATCAAATTACTAGAATTGATAAATCTTATGTCATCTCTCATAAGATTTTGCTATTCCTTGTTTATCAAATCTAATGGAATGTTAACTGCTCATATTGTCTATGCTGATGAATGATTGTTACAGGGGACAAATTGGTAGAAATGTAGAAACTGAAAAGGATGTAGGCAAGAGAACTTGAAACTAAAGACTTCGGGATCTCTTAAATACTTTTTTGGTATTAAAATCGCTAGATCCATGAAAGTAATCTTTGTATCTCAAAGAATGTTTATCCTCAATTTTCTTAAATAAACAAGAATGTCAGGATGCAAGCCCATTTATACTTCAAATGAACCAAATCACCATTTAAGTTCAGAAGGCACTCCCACTAACAATTGAAGATACCAGCGATTTGTAGGAATGCTAATTTTTTATCTTACACAAGGCCATATCTCGCTTATGCAATTTGAAAAGTGAGTCAATACATTCATATACACCTCGTGAGTGCCACAGGGATGTCGTGCACAAAATTTTTGAGATACTTAAGGCAACACATGGAAATGGGATGTGATTCAGCAAAATGGGCATGCTAAGGTTGAATCCTGCACTGATGCAAACTACGCATGATCTATCATTAATAGAAGATCAACCGCGCAATATTGCACATTTGTGGGAGGACAATTAGTCACTTGAAAAAGTAAAAAACAATAGTGGCTGCTAGATCTAGTACATGACTTGAGTTTCAAGTGGTGGCACTAGGTATTATGAACTATTATGGATTAAAGCAGTGTTGAAGGAATTAAGAATTAAAATTCAATGTCTTATGAAGTTGTCAGAGCAGCAATGACCATTGCACACAATTCAATACAACATGATATAACTAAACATTTTGAACTAGACAGACACTCCAACAAGAAAAGATTGATAATAGACAGATATGCACTCCATTTGTGTAAACCAACCACCAACTTGTTGATCTTTTCATAAAAAGAGTGTCAAGCTCAATCTTTAAGATAAATTTTAGCAAGATGGGCATCAAAAATATTTTTTACCCAGCTTAAGGGATAGTGTTGGAAATTAATACCAAAATTGGTGTCGTGAATCAAGCATATTAATTGTAGAAGATATTTTCTAACCAGCTTAAGGGATATTTATTTCCTTTGTTGGCTGCTTTGGTCCTCTATGCACATCTCTTGAATTGAATAATGTAAATGATTAGAAATAGAATGAAAATGCTTATCTTTTCCAACATCCAACAAAGTTCTATACAACATTTTTGCTTGTACGTTCTCCTAAGAATAATATGGTGTTGATAACCAACTTTTGATTTAGAGTCTTTCACAAAAGGTCTTGACCATCTTTCTTGCGAATTGTAATTTGTTGTCTGTGAGGCTAATGGTTTAGGAATCTCGTGTCTACAAACTTGTCTTCGACACAAAACCATTTATTTCTTCCTAGCGGATTCTTGTGAATGCTTCTGCTTTAGTCTACGTACTGAAGTTATCAATTTTTATAAGAACAAAATTTTTATGGGGGAAGTTAGGAGAGGTCCCATGATGTCTAGCCCCCATTTCATGAATGATCACAAGCTTACCACTATTTTTATATAATCTATTACCATTATTGGGGCTCGCACAAAACGCTGGCCTTTGTCACATATTTAAAGTATTGTTTTGCTTCCTCGTGCATCTTCGACAAATAATTTCAAAACCTTGTGTGCCAGTGACCTCCTCCCGAACTGATTTCTAGAAATTCCTTCGTGTATTTCTTCTAACACTTACTTGTTGGAATTATGTCCATAAAGTAAGGTGTAATAACTATTTACATGTAAACAATTATTTCTTTGACGTTTATGTATTACTGGATTTTCTGAATAAATGAAAGTTTCCTTCAATTAAAGTGTGTTTGTAATTTACTTAAATCCTGAAACTATTATCAATGAAAGAAGAGTAAAGACTGATCGGTCTTCCAGATAAACTCTTCTATGATAGTTCAGAATATTATTCGTAGTCGTAGGATCGACTAGAAAATAGAATCCAATTATGACTGTTAGTTGAATCAAAGGATGTCAGTCTCGGGACATGAGAATGGAGACTGTAACGGTTGACCTAGATATGTTATGGAACATGTTGAATAGACCATTAACCAATTAGTTAATGGCAAAATCGTTTATCTAGCTGTAAATCTAATTGTTACACATTAAGGATATTTTCATAATTACCTTAATTCTGAGATAAATATGAAACTTGACTTAGCTACTTGTGATATTTAATATGCCAAATGAGTGAGTTCGAATTGCCGGACAATATCTCGACTGTTGAGACTGTGATTTAACTATATTATAGTTACGTGATTCATAGATATGAAATTTGTGGTAAGATTGCAAAAGTAATAATATCACATTATGATTTGTTAACGGGTGTGTGAATAAATTAACTAGGCCTGATACTCCATGACATGAGTCATTGAATAACACATTGTGATCTGTATGAGACACTTCACTGATATGTCTTTCTTATTCACAATCAATAAATGAGTTAAGAAAATAATAACAGAGAGGTAAAATGGTAATCTTACATCTCGCTCTTGTAACTGATATATCACGAAGGGTAATATCGTAAAATATTCTATGGACCGTGAAATATAAATTTTTATTTGCACCAACAGAAAATGTAGTGCGCATGAATCGAGAGTTCTATCAGTATTGGACCTATAATGGAGTTGTAAGATGTCGTGATTAAATAGGTCAGAGATTTATGGAGATAAATTAGACGGTTATTTGAATCTCATAGTTTTATTCGTGTGGATCCATTTGATCTCAGGATTAGTTCATAAGGACAGGAATGAGAAACAATGACAGTTAGACCAAAAATGTATTTTGGATCAAGGTACACTTTTCGAACCTATATGAGATGGGTGTCATAACTAAATTAATCAAGAGCAAAATTAATGTTCAAATTAACTATTTTGTTATTTTCTAATTATTGGATAATTACTAAATAATAAAAAATTAATTAATTGATAGGGATTAATTTAATTTATAAATTTAGACTGATGAATCTGGACACAATGTTGGCTCTAAGGGAGATGTAAAAATCACACATCACAGTGCTGCGAGAGGGATATTTTTGGTTTTATCATATAAGGGATTACATCGTTATCCTTATCGCTAACCATATCCTTAAGTGTGTTAATCAGAGAAGAAAAAGGTTTCTCTCTCCCTACCCCCACACAGTTGTCGCCGAATTGGATAGTAGGGGAAGATAAATTTTTTTTTTGTCTTTCAATCGTCCTTTTGAAAGCCCGCACTCAATTCCTACAAAAATTCTTGAGAGATTTACTTCAAACTCTACTGAATAGTTGTCGGTGTATGTTCATTCATTGATTTTGTGTTTAATTGGATTAAACGTTTGTATGACTATTTTTTGTTCTTCTGCCCGTGAACTGGTCATGGTTCATTAATTTTTCTTCAAAATTTAAAACCCGATCCAAAAATTGGTATCAGAGCCTATGATATTTTGAATATGCATATTTTGAATCTAAACTTATGTATGGATGAATATGATGATATTGGCATGTAATTTTTGTATGTTAGATTCAAAGCATGTTTGAATGTATTTTATGAATGCATCACATCGATGGACTCTAGGTGTTATTTTCAATTTTAGAATTGATGTACGCCAAAATTGTGGCATAGGATTTTATGTGATTTTATTTTGCAAGAGATGTATCGTTAATTTCATGTAAATCTGTCGTGAACGCATTCTGATCGTATCGTCGCACGAATCTCGAGAAGACACATGCACCCCGAGGTCCGTTGTCCGCTCCATGTCCCATGTCGTCTGACGTTCATCACCGTGACGCTCCCCGCCGTGCCATCTGTGTCCGCCAATGGTAGTAGCGCCGGTGGTGGTGGCCAGGAAACCGGTGGTGGCCAGAAAACCGGTGGTGGCAGTGGGACTACCCCGTTGCCACCGCCGGTGGTAATCCTTTTGATTGCCGGTGTACGGGGCTCATATGTCCTGATACCGTATTGTCATATCCATGTGATACTTAGCGAAAACCTTAATCCTATATTTTATCTTTTAAATTTTGAATTTTAAAAAGATAGTAATTTTAATTTTTTTTAAAAATAAAATTTAATTAATTGATTGGGTTTGACCCAAGTTTGATTGTGCATTAATTTTTTTCTTTTTTGACTAATAAAATTTAATTATTTTAAAAAAGATATTTAATGGGATTATTTAATTAAGAAAAAATAGTTTTCATTAATTAAAATAATTTTGATCAAAGCTTGAAGATTATAAGGATATAATTACAGATTCCATGAAAACTAGTATTTAAATTAATATAATTTAATTATTATTTTTTATGGGTTGTAATTAGAAATGAGCTATATAGAGGTTAATTTTGAATGTTTGATTTATTATTAATCTCGCATCCTCATATAACATGTTATATAGAAATGGGCATATATCAATATCAAATTGTCATATACCATGTACATGCATCATTGAAGCTTAAATATATAATGGGTTATAATTCTAAATATAATACGAATTTAATAAAAGTTATATATTTAAAATTATGATTTAAAATTTAAAATTTTATAAAACTTTATAAATTTTAAAAACTTGCTTTTCAAATTTATGATAGAGTTATGGTTTTTGAAAAAGCAAAGAAAAATCCAATTTTTTAAAAAACTAAGTGGGATGGTCGTTTACGTTGAAACATTCTCAAGGTCTCCAACCCAAACTTCATCGTGGCACAAGGAATGGTTTAGAGTCACCCTAGCAGTCATCTCTTCATTGGGAGAAACTTAGGAATCGCTTCGTTTTGAGTCATCAAGTTGCTTGAGAAACTAAACTTGTAAAAGAAGTGGTGAGGAATCTTTCATAGAAGCTAATCAATAGGGTTAAGGTGACCTAAACCATTTGTGATTGATTGATCTAGATGTAGTGACATCTTGAGAAATGTTAATCAAATGAGAAGAGTCTCGATACGATATGAGATAGCTCGGGCGTTGTCCTTAGATGAGACGAACTATCGTTGTTGATCGTAACATCATGGAAGAAATATGTTTTTATCATATTTTTAAATATTTAAGTATTTATTTACACCACTTTATTTATTATTTTCAATAATTACGTCATTATCCCCACTCTCAATAATCTTGAACGCAAACAAACTCAATAGTGAAAATTACGTGGATTGAAAACGTAATCTTGATATCATGTTGATGGTAGAAAACTACAAGTTCGTGCTCACCACCCTTTGTCCCCTTTATCCTATTGTTGAATCGACTCAAAAGAAAAATGATGCCTATGCTTCTTCCTACGTTCTGATGAGATCGCCAAATGTTACATCTTGGAATCAATTAGCAATGTGTTGTAACAACATAATCAGAACATGGAGACCGCCGCTGATATGATGTTGAACATCACCAAAATATTTGGGGAACAGGGTCATCAAGCCAAACATGCTGTTGTGCGAAACTTCATGAACTGCTGGATAAAACCACAAACTCCTATCAAAGAACATATGATGCTAATTATTATTTATCTAAATGAGATGGAGATCACATGAGCTGAGGTAGATGGTGAGACTCAATTTGATATGATCCTCGAGACCTTTCCAAACACTTTTGAGAACTTTAAACTTAATTATTCGATGAATAAGTTGAGGTATTCTCTTCCGGAACTTATGAAGGAGTTGGAAGCTGTTGAGACCCTATGACTGAAGGGCAAGAGAAAGAATGGAGAGACAAACTTTACTGAAAGTAAGCCTTCCACCTCTGGCATAAAAAAGCTAAGAAGGTGAACTCAAAAGCTACGAAAGGCAAGGGCCCTACGAAAGTGGACAAGTCGAAAGACAAGTGTCATCATTATGGAGTCGCTTGTCATTAGAAACATAACTGCCTAGATTATCTCAAGAAGTTGAAATCCAAAGGTACATTACTTTGTTACTGAAGCCTGTTATATGACTGATTCTACCTTTTCGTGGATTGTAGACTCTGGAGAGACTAACCATGTTTGTTGTTCCCTTCAGGAGTTCAAGAAAAGTATAAGGCTTAACGAGGGTTAGTTCAGCTTCCGTTGGAAAAACGGAGCACTAGTATCGGCAATATCAATTGGAACTATTAAATTGTTATTTGAGAACACTTATTTGATTTTTTGTGATGTTTATTATATCCTAGTTTTGGGAAAAATCTTATTTCAGTACCTAGTTTAATTGAGCAAGGATTTTTTTTAGAATTTATTGATAATGATATTTGTATTTTTAGAAATGAATGTTTAATTACTACTGCACGCATGATAAACAATTTATTCTACGTAAAACTAAATGTTCCAATGATATGTGGCACTGAAGTAAATACTGATTTACAAAGGGATTATAAAAGGTTTAAGTCTGACTCAATCGATCTAACCTACTTGTGGCACTTGCGTCTTGGTCATATTAACCTAGATAGGATTAAAAGACTCACAAAAGATGATCCATTGTAAACTTTAAGTGTTGGATCACTACCCACGTGCGAATCTTGCATTATAGGTAAAATGACCAAAAGACTCTTTTCGGCTAAGGGTGAAAGAGCCACTCAAAGCCTCGAACTTGTACATAGTGATATATGTGAGCCATTGAATATTTAAGCAAGAGGAGGTTATGAATATTTTGTAACCTTTATAGATGACTATTCACATTTTGGACATGTTTATCTAATGCACCAAAAGTCTGAAACCTTTGAAACGTTTAATAAGTACAAGACTATGGTAGATAAGCAATTAGAGAAACAAATCAAAACACTACGATCTGATCATTGTGGAGAATACTTGCTAGTTGATTTCGAAGACTTTCTTAAGAAATAATGTATTCTTTCTTAGCTTACAACACCTGGCACTCCAGAACATAATAGTGTGTCAGAGAGAAGGAATTGAACTCTATTAGATGTGGTTAGATCCATGATGAGTTACTCATCCCTCCCAAATTTATTATGGGGATATGCCTTGAAAATAATGACATATATTTTAACCAAGTTCCGTTAAAAATGGTGCCAAGTAAACCATAAGAAAGATGGAGTGGACAAAAGTCGTTTGTAAGCCACCTTAGGAATGGTGATGCCTGGTACACGTGCTGAGACCGAAGATAGGCAAGTTGGCCAGTAGATCAGAATTATGCCTGTTTGTAAGATATCCCAAGGGAACAAAGAGATACGTCTTTTATAGTCCAAACGACAAGAAAACATTCGTGAGCACGAATGTGCATTTTCTTGAAGAGGACTACATAAGAAATATGAAGCCAAGAAACACACTCGTGCTAGAGGAATTATTGAGTGGGAGGACACCGACTCTCCAATCAGGACATGTTCCCGATTTAATAAGGAGCCAGAGCCTACAGAGTCTCGACGTACTACGAAGGTTATGAGACAACCTGATTGGTACATGTCTTATAGAGATGTCTTGACGAAAATCTCACATAAGAATTATGATGAACCTGTTTCATACTCGCAGGCTATAGATGCTGCCCTCATTTATGAAATCTGACAGATGAATGCAAGACTGTTTTTCTTAATGTCAATCTTGAAGAGCGTATTAATATGACTCAATCATACGGATTCATGGAGAATGACCGAGAGGGTAAGGTTTACGAACTGCTGAGGTCCATTTATGGACTTACGCAAAGCGTCCTGACCGTGGAATATCCAAATCGACGAAAGTGTCAAGAACTTCAGTGAGCAGTTAGTGGATGAACCTTGTGTGTATAAGCTGATACACGAAAGGAATGTGGTTTTTCTGATTTTGTACGTGGAAAATATTATACTCATATGGAATGATGTAGGAAAATTTTCTGCTGTCAAGATTTGGCTTGCAAAGTAATTTGATATGAAGGATCTTGGAGAAGCTGATTTTCTCCTAGGTATTCAGATTTTTCAAGATCGGAAGAACAGACAAATGAAACCGTCTCAAGCATATTATATTTATAAGGTGATGAATAACTTTAGTATGCAAGACTCCAATAAGGAATATCTTCTCTGTAGGCATGGAGTCAGCCTCTTCAATGAGTAGTCTCGAAAGACTCCTCAAGAAGAGGAAGACATGAGAAAGATTCCCTATGCCTCAGCCGTAGGAAGTCTCATGTATGCAATGCTTTGCACTAGTCCAGATATTTCCTACGACGTATGCGTGGTAAGTCATTTCCAATGTAATTCTAGACTCAATCATTAGAATGTTGTCAAGCATCTCTTCAAGTATCTTAGGAAAATGAGAAACTACATGCTTGTGTATTCAGATACTGGTCTAAATATGACATGTTATACCGACTCCAATATCCAAGCAGATAAGGATTTCACGTGGTCCACATCAGGAACGATGTTCATCTTGAATGGTAGAGTAGCCGTATGGAAAAGTATGAAACAATCTTGCATTGGTGATTCTACCATGATCTCTAGAAGTCATTCCAGATGCTGACAAATACATGACATTTTATTGTGATAACAGTGGGGCTGTAGCAAACTCGAAGGAACCGAGAAGCCATAAAAGATCCAAATAGATAGAGTGGAAGTACCACCTCATTAGAGAGATAGTTCAGTGAGGAGATGTTCAAGTAACACATATATTGACGATCAACAATTTGCAGATCCATTCATGAAGACTTTAAGCAATAAAGTCTTTGATGGTCATCTGGAGGACATGAGGATATGAGATTTTACACGCCTACTTTAGTCTAAGTGGGAGATTATTGGAATTATGTCCATAAAGTAGGATGTCATAACTATTTATAAGTAAATAGTTATTTCTTTGAAATTTATGTATTACTGAATTTTTTGAATAAATGAAAGTTTCCTTTAATTAAATTGTGTTTGAAATTTACTTAAATCCTAAAACTATTTTCAACGAAGAAGAGTAAAGAACGAGCGGTCTTCCAGACAAACTCTTATGAGATAATTCAGAATGTTATTCGCAGTCTTAGGATTGACTGGGCAATCGAATCTAGTTATGACTGTTAAGTTGAACTAAATGATGTCAGTCTTGGGGCATGAGAGTGGAGACTTTAACAGTTGACCTAGACATGTTATAGAACACATTGAATAGACTTGTAACCAATTAGTTTAAGCAAATCCATTTATCTAGCTCTTTAATTGTTACACCTTAAGGATATTTTTGTAATTACCTTTATCTTGAGGTAAATATGAAACTTGACTTAGTTACTTGCGATCTTTGATATGCCAAAGGATTGAGTATGAATTTTCAGACAATACCTCAGTTGTTGGGACCGTGATTCAACTATATTAGAGTTACGTGATTTACAGATATGGAATTCGTGGTGACATTAGAAAAGTAACAATATCACCTTATACTTTTATTGATGGGTGTGTGAATAAATAAACTGGGTCTGGTACTCAATGACACGAGTCAATGAATAAGACATGATGATTTGTATGAGACACTTTACTGTATATTTCTTATTCACAGTTAATAAATGAGTTAAGAAAATAATAACTAGATGGGTGAAATGGTAATTTTATATATCACTCTTGTTACTGATTTCACGAAGGGTAAGATTATAAAATATTTTATGGACCGTGAAATATAAATATTTATTTGCATCAACAAAAAATGTAGCGCGCATTAATCGATAATTCTATCGGCATCAGACCCATAGTGGAGACGTACGCTGTCAAAATTAAATAGGTTAAAAATTTATAGAGATAAATTAACCGGGTATTTGAATCTCATAGATTTATTCATATGAGTTTATTCGGTCTCATGAGTAGCCGATAAGCACATAAATGAAAAACAATGACAGTTGGACCAAAAACGTATTTTGGTTATTTTGTTCAAAAGAATGATTTTGTTATTTTCTAATTATTAAATAATTAGTAAATAAAAGAAATTAATTAACGAATTGATAGGGATCAATTTAGTTCATAAATTTGGATTGATGAATCTGGACACAATTTTGACTCTATGGGAAATGTAAAAATCTCACATCGCAGTGCAGGGAGAGGGGATATTTTTAGCTTTATCATATAAGGTATTGCATCTTTATCCATATCACTAACCCTATCCCAAAGTGTGTTAGTTAGAGAAGAAAAATGTTTCTCTCTCTCTACATCACTTAGTTGTCGCCAATTTTGATAATAGGGGAAGAGAAAAATTTTGTTTTCTCTTCCAATCGTTGTTTTGAGAGCTCATACTCATTTTCTACAAAAATTCTTGAGAGATTTACTTCTGACTCTAGTGAGTGGTTGTCGGTGTAAGGATCAATTGATAGCTCTGCAAAACTCAAGGACGAAGAATGCAAGATAGGGATTAATTGGATCCCGCCAAATCAGAAATTCTCCATTAATTGAAAATGTCTAAATTGTTTCTATCTTTTCTCGATACGTTTATATGATTATGCATGTTCATTGATTTGTTTTGTTTTTTATTGGGTTAAACGTTTGTATGCAAATTTTTTATTTTTTCGCCCAAGAACTAGTCATGGTTTATTAATTTTTTTTCTTCAAAATCTAAAACCGATCCAACAATACTTGGCATCATTATATCTCTACATTTCAAGTACGACCCCGAGAAGGATTTGTGGTACAACCTCTTATTCATCAGTGAATATTGTGCACTTTGTTTTTTGAGCTTCCTTGCATGCGAGTTCTCAATGTTTTGTTGAAATCAACAATGAAATACGCTAAAACTCACCCCGTAATGGAGGAGTTTGGTTCATTATAAAATGTCATATTGCCTCAGCTGCATCTTCCATTCTACAAGTCTTCTAGCTATCTCATGCGAATGTAGCAAACTTTGAATGAATGATTTGTTAAAACAGTTGTCATGTGAGACTAGAAGTAAGGTTTTAGCTTCATTGTTGCTGCCATCATTGCAAGTATCGATTTCTCAATCTTTTGAATCGAGTTTCTACTGCTACGAGGCTCTTGCTCATAAAGACAATTGTTTCTATTGCTTATTTTCCGCCCTGATTGGTGTTAAATTACTGTCATCTCAAACATTACTATGTAAAGGAATAATTCTTCATTTGGGAACAACTTAGATAAAAGTGCCATATATTATTTGATCTTTTTGAATGCTTCTTCTCACTCGCCATCCCATTTGTGCATGGAATCCTTTTTGTGTTTCACGAAGAACAACTTACACATGTCTGTTGACCCTGAAAGAAACTTGTTGAGTTGTCGCCAGCTTTTCAACTAAGCTCTGTATCTCTTTTAAGTTCATCTGGGACTTCATTTCTATCACTGCTTTAAGCTTATTAGGGTTGACTTGTGTTCTCCATTGTGTGACCAGGTAACTAAAAAATTTCACAACAAGGATCTAGAAAGTGTATTTCTATAGGTTGAGTTTCATTTGACTTTCTCTTAGGATGGAAAATACTTTACTTGAATGGATTATGTGTTAATTCTGCCATTCACTTTTTATGAGCATGTTATGTACATAAACATTTATTGTTTTCCCTATATATCTCAAACGATCTTATTCACCAACCTCTAATAGTTTGACCTGCCTTTTTTTAATTAAACGATATTACTCTAAACCAAAAGATCTCATGTTCAATTATGAATGAGGGTTTTTCTTGATCATGTTGGAATATTTTCACATAGTTGTATTCAGAGTATGTTTACATAGAGCTTAAGAGCTCGAGTCCTGTGGTTATGTCCACCATATGATCTTTCTGCGATAATGGGATAATCATCCTTTGGGCGTGTCTTGTATAAGTTTGTGAACTCCACACATATCCTATGTTTCCCGTTATTCTTTCACCATCACCATATTTGCTAACCACTATGGATAATTTACTTATTTGATAAAGTTGGCGCTCGTGGATTTTTCTACTTCTTCTTTTTTGGCGGCATAATTCTGGGGCAAAAGCTCGATTTCTCTATTTCATATGTTTAATAGAAGGGTTGGTATTCAATTTATGGAAAATGAGATTTTCATTGATACCCGACATCTCTCCCACCTTTGTTGGGAACATGACAACATTTTTCTTCAAAAATTATACTACCTCCTCCTTTTTGTTCAACTACCTCATACCTTGAGTTTGATGACTCGTCCCAATTGTCGTCCTTCAATTACTATTATTCCATTAGGCCACCTTTTCCCTTTTTTTTTGCAATCGCATTCTTAATGGAGAGAAAGGCTGAGACAACACAACGTCGAGCAATAGCTTTAGTCCCCATTGATTGTTTTTATTTCATCTAATGAGGAATATTGCAATACTTGGTAGTATGTTGAATGTACGACTCTCTCTTTTTTTAACCAAACCCTTCTCAATATGGCGTTGTACGAGGATGATATGTTCATTGCCTTGAATTTTGTTATCTACTTGACAGGGAGTGAAAGGATCCCTTATGAATATGTAATATTGGGAAGGGTTTGGTTAAGAAAAGAGAGAGTTGTACATTCAACATACTATCAAGTATTGAGATATTCCTCACCAAATGGAATAAAAACAATCGACGGGGACCAAGCTACTTCTCGATGTTGTGTTGTCTCAGCCTTGCTATCCATTTCCATGAATTCTGTTATGTCCTTATATGAATCTACTCGATAGGGAGTGAGAGGATCCCTTATGAATATGTAATTGCTTTATTGAAGCCAACCAAGGGTTGTGGGGTCTCTTGAATCATTAGGGGTTCGCATTGGCATCTTTTTAATTGTGAATCAGTGTAAGATGTTGACTGCACTTTGGTCATTAACAAAGACACTTTGCAATAGACAGATCCAAATGTGAATTTAATCACCAATGCGTCGCTTCGTTATTCATTCTAGTTCTCAAAACCCAAGTTATCAAAGATGAGAGGGAAACTATCAAAGAGGCGCGAACCATTTTCATGTTCACTATTCTCATATTTTATTTGCTTCTTATAATACGATTTCCATTATTTCCTTGGTGTACCCTTCTGTTCTACCACATATTGACATATTGATATATCACATATTGACGAAGAAATATTCTATCTTTGACTTAGTCTTCAACCATTGCTTAGGACTAATCTTACCCATTAATTCTATATAACGGTCACATTCACTTGACCTTAGATGGTCACATCAGCAATCTGCTTCCCTTCTTCTGATTGGTTTTAGAACTTTACTTTTTATGACATGGGAGTAGGATGGAAACGGGTTGGTATTTTAGGGTATGGGTAGTACTCTACACATACCTATCTTAAATTCTTACTACTCATACCCTACCCATATTCATTTTAAATTAAATGGGTGGATACGGATAATACCCATTTAAAAATGGGTACTCAATAAGTATTTGCATATTGATGATTAACACTAGATTAATATAATATGTACAAATTAAATATTTCATGGGTTGTGGGTCATGCGTCTGTGTTATGTGTCATGGGTTAGGGTCTGAACCAGTGTTTGGGTCGTGTATGAATCAGGTCGGGTACTTGAAAGATGAAAAATGTGTGCTGATGGTAATTGTATGCAACATAACCAATTGAAATGTGTTAAACAGGTACCCTATGCTCATGGGTAATTCCCTATACTCATTGGGTATTACTCATACCCTACACATTATATAGATAAAAAATACATACCCAATAAGTACTCATACCCATTTACAATTACTTATACTCTACCCATTAAATCAATTACCTGCAGGTAATTTTGCCAACCCTATGTGGGAGCTAATCTATCGATTCCTCGTACCAGATGATGAATGCAATATTTCAAGAAATCTAATATATATATATACGAAACTAATGTAGATGAAAGAATCTTCCAATGAGATATAGATCATCTCCTGTTTTGAAAAAATAACAGAAGGTGCTGTTTAGGGGATTTGGACCGTCCGTTCTGAAAATGGATAGCTCAAATCTTCCCCTTTTTCTTTTTTATTTTTTCTGACAGTTTTTTCATTTTTTTTAGTCACATTTGGGCTGTCCATTTTCACAACGGATGGTTCAGATACAACATATTAGTCTCTAGTTCTTGGAGATGATCTACATCCTTCCAATGTTGGACGTTCCCATTTTTCTTCCTCCGCTAAGCTTGGAAATTAATGTCAAAGGCTTTGCTTAATAATTCCAAATTATTATTCTGTCAACCGATATTTTCTTCAATATTTGGATTGTTTAAATGACTACATGTATATTTTTTATACACATAAAATAATGTTAATTAATTAAATGAAACAAATAAGGTGTACTTTGAGCTTGTAGCCAGAATAACAATTCGAATGAAATTTTATATGTTTTATTCTTAATTCTTTTCATTTTTCCCTCCTCCTATAATTTTCGATGTGTAAGTTATTGAGTCTGCTTTCACTAGTTCAAAACAAAAACAAAACAAAAAACTGAAATTGGCACCTTTTTATATTTACAGAAGGTAAAGAACATGAAAGATGAACACTTGTGACTACTATCAGCAGGCTGCAACCATATATTTAACATCTTCTACGCGCTACGTTATATTCTGTCGGAAACTTCAAACTCGGCGTTGGAATATCGTCTATAAAAGAGTTTGGAATCCAGTGTACATGTCTTTTTTTTCCTTTGTTTTTCTCATGTTCTCAACCAAGCCTATCTTCTTTAAAAGACCAGGTTATTGTGTGTGATTCTGCAGTGTAGTTATTCTATATTTACAAGTTATTCTCAGCCATACTCTAACATCTCTAGTATTTTTTACAGTGAATAAAATCAAAATCCTTCCTTTCTCCTTCTGCTATGAGTCAACCATGATTTCATTAGCCAATTCTATCGCCAACTTAGCAGCACAGTCGTCATGTCCGCCGGCAAAGAGATACACCCAAAGTGCCAGTTGCAAATTCCATGCAGCCAGAGGTAGCATTCACCATCAACTCTTTGATCTTCATTAAAATCTCGAAGTCGAAATGGATATCTTGACTCGTAAATTTCTTTAGTTCCTCGCCTTTGATCCTTTAGATCACGTCACCTTCTTTTTTGAGCTTTAGTTTGTCAGGGAAATAAGCATAACTAAGATAACACAAGTATTTTAAGCTTTGGATTTTGTACAGTATATGGTTAATAAGATATTTGCTGCTCCTCTTAATGCTTCCAACTTCTTTGCAGGGAAATCTTCATATCTAGTTAACATCCGTGTTACGATTTTAAATCTTAGTTAGAGAAAATAATTTATAGGCTTTTACAATTGATAATTTCATCAATTATAAGTACATTTGACCTGAGTTTCGTTTGTAAGCCCTTCGAGAACAGATTCGACATTCTTCTGAAACTTGATAAGCATAACCATATCTTTTGATTGGAAAACGCTAATCTCTGACTTTAACTCCACGATCGATTTAGCGTGTTTTCGAACATCTTCTTCGATTTGTTGGAAATACGCTGATTTTACGCAACGAAAAATAAAATTAATTGAGTTACTTAGAGTAGTATTTTGTTTACAACATTACAAGAAAATTATCTTTTAGCGACCAACTTTTTGGCCATGGAAATAAATTCGTGACTAAACGCCTATTTTAACGACCAACTTTTTAGTTGATCGCAAAAATGTTGAAAATTTTACCCGGGATAAAAAAAAATACGCGTGAAATGTTTCGTAGATTTTTATAGATTTTGCAGATAAAATTTAAATTCATCGATAAAAATCTTATTTTCACTTACCAATTAATTATTTGATTGATGAAAATTATCGTTTACCTACGAGACTCGCGAAAGATTTACATGTTTACCGACCAAATAAATAGTTGGTCCCTGAATGTCACACTTTAAAGGAATAAACCCCTCATTATTTCCCTCAACCTCCTCACGCAGAGCTTTGGACTCTCACCCCCTCGCGACATAGCTGCCTAGTCTCTCACCACCCTCGCGACAGAGCTTCTTCTTCCTCACGACAGAGCTTCTTCTTCTTCTTTGTCGTTTGCCGCTGAGGTTTAGGTAAGAAACCCTCTTCCTTCTTCTACTCTTCTACTTTTCATTCGTACTCTCGCCGCTGAGGTTTAGGTAAGAAACTCATTGCGTCCAACGACGTCGACGACCTCAGGCTTTGGGCGCACTTTGAAGACGCCATGAAATATTCATCGGATACTCTGTTCCAACAAGATGACTGGTACATCTTTTCTACGTTTCCTTAATTGTGTTTAGATTGGGTGATTACGGTGGGAACGAGTAGATGAGAGAGCTCACAAGTTATTGTTTTGTTTGTGTGCGTGAGTGAGAGAGAGAGAGAGGGAGAGGTTGTGTCGAGTATCGGATCATCGACTTTTGAATCCATTGAGTTTTTGGTTGATATTAGCTGAGTTTATGTTAATTTTTCAGTTATTTCAAAAGTGTAAGTTGTTGAGATGAGGCGAATTTAATAATTTGAATTAATTATCGACAAGATTTCAAAACTAAAACACACAGTATAAATATTGGGTTTTGTTTGTTGATCTTCTTCCATATTCATTCAAGATGAAAGCTTATGAGCCTCTTTTGATTTTACTAGGACTACGGAGTCAAAGACGGGGTGTTTTGTTAAAGATCGTCTGCCTTCTCTTTTACTTAGCCAAAAGAAACATCTGTCAAAACTTACCACTTTTGATAACTTCGACGAATCTAAACATCATTCTGATAAAAGAGACTGCGAAATAATGGAACCAAGTAAGGAATTTGATGATGGAATGAAGCTATTGTTAGTGCTTTCAAGGTGATGGACAAAGAGATTAAGCTTCTAGAGAATTTGGACTGCTCAATTAGTCGAACTGCTGTTGTTGTTGTAAGACAGGTATGTCTCGAATATTTATATATTCTTTTGTTCTTTTTCTTTTGTGTTTTTACAATTGGGTATGAAGAAAAAATCAGGTTGAAGATCTTGTTATGTAAGGGGAACCAAATTCAACGTACACTAATCTCTTTTTTAAACATATTTTTAATGGGGTCTGGGATACATTGACTCGTTGTCCTGGTCAAGTACAGCGGCAAGTGGAAACATATCCTGGTCAAGTACAGGTCAAAGTATGATTGAATTATTGTTTCTAGTTCTGCTTGTCTCTCATTTTGTTGAATTTGAAATAGTTTCAAAGGTACTTATAAAGTACATCTTTCTCTAGATGTCTAGCTATATATGATTCTTAACGCTGTTAGTTTCATGAAGAATCTTATTCTGGTAATTAAATATGTTTGCTTCAAGAAAGCAAGCCTACAGCAGGAAATATAGCCATTTGTTCTGGAAACTACTTTGAGACTTACTGCTCAAGTCTTCTTGTGTTGCCTTATCTTTTGCTTTACTTTTGTGCTAGTTATGTTATTTACACAAACTATGTGTTAGTGTTGTTATTTTGATAGTTTGTTCTATGAAATATAGCTTCTATATTTTCTTCTTTCTTTACTGAAAGAAGTTAGTGCTGTTATTTTGATAGTTTGTTCTCGAAATGAAATCACATGCATCTTGTTATCATTTTGTATCTATATATGCTAGATAATTTTTGAATATTTTCTGATTGATACTCATTATCTAAGATAATAGAGTTAGTTTCAATGTGTGTATTTGGGGGGAGGGTTAATACTTTGTATCTGAGCATGCTAGATGCTTTTTACATATTTATGGATTGATGCTCATTTAATATTGTTAGTTTTAGTGTGTGTTGAGGGGTTATCACTTTATATTTGAGCGTGTTAGATACTTTTTAAATACTTATAGATTGAAGAATATATTCATCATGAATCATGATCGTTGTGTTACAGGAACGCATGTGTGCTTATGGAATGAGCCTATCGCTGAAGATGTCACACATCGCGCTGAAGATGTCACACATCGCTTTGAAGATGTCACTGAAGAAGAGATAGTTGAAGAAGTCATCGGGCGAAATACAGGTCTTGGACATGGAACCTCACCCTCATCTTCTTCCATGAAAAGAAGTATATATAGAGAAAATATATAATTAAAGCAAAAAATGAAGTCAATGGAGAACAAACTAGAAAGTTTAATGGCTTGGGCTAGTCGAAACGGTTTTTCACCTCCTGATGATGACTCAACAGCACAAACATAATTTCGGAATATTTCTTAAGCTTTATAGTTGTAACATCAAATTTTAAATACTCTCTTCTTTATTTTTCTTTGGATATATTTGTGAATCAAATTATAAGAATTATGATTCAGAGATCTTGTAATGAACTACTATATGTGTGTGTGTGTGTGTATTTCTTAGAAAAATATCGGGTTTGATAAATTTTTTGATGATATTAATTGCTATTACAGATGATATTAATTGTTATTATAATATTTTGTAATGTAAAATTTGGTCGCTAAAAATATTTTGCGACAAAAAAAATTGGCGACAAAAGGTTTTTGCGCCGAAACTGGGTCACAAAAGCCTTTTGTGATGAAAAGAAAAATTGGCGGCAAAAAGGTTTTTGCGACGAAATTTTTTTTGTCGCGAAAAACTTTTGACAATCAATTTTTTTTTTTCATCACGAAAGCCTTTTGCAATCAGTTTTGTTTTGGTCGCGAAAATCTTTTTTCGACCAATATTTATTTTCATCCTGAAAAACTTTCAAGACCAGTTATTTTCATCGCGAAAATCTTGTTTTAATGCAGTAGATTTTCGCTGACCAAACAAAAATCACAAAGTTCACGACCAAAATGTCATCGTTAAAATCACTGTTTCTTGTAGTGCAAAAACATAGCAATTGTTATTACTTAAAGAAAAATATGTAGTATAAGACCTCTTTGTCAACTCTGCTAACGAGTGGGCCAGCCCTCGATTGCCACCGGCGGAGCCACCAATCTGCTTCTTCACCTCCTTAATTGATTAGCCTCTAGACCACTACTTTCCATCTTTCTTTTAACATTCTGAACCATACTACTACATATTGCGCGGTATAGGTGCTGGTTCTGGTGGCAGTGGTACCAATCCTTTCGCAGCCGTAAGAGGAGGTGGCGGTGCTGGTTTTGAAGTTACTATGGATGGCTTATCATTTGCTGATGGCTTATGCTTTTCAATAGGATTTTGGATTTTGTTCATCGCAGGATTTGCTTCCTTAACTTCCTCATTCTTGATCAAGGGTTTGGATTTTTTAGGACTCTCGATTTTCTGAGAAACATAAGCTTCTTTCGTGTCTCTTTCTTCGATTAAATCGAACAACTCTCTCTCCGTCTTAATAACGCAATCAAGTGTTGCTAACACCATGTCAACTTCATCAAAAAAACTATAATCATTGTGAGAATTTCTAAATTACACATTAAAGACATTAATTATTATTTACCAAGTTGTTCCACTGGAGAGAGATCAAAGTTTGAGTTTTTATGAATCATGAAACTGGTCAACATCTCTTTCTTCTTCATCATCCATGAATGTCTGATACACTCCAAGGCACTGCAAAAACATGCCACTTTCTATATTGTAGCATACATATTAAAAGTTCATCAGAGACAATGCAATAAAATGAATTAATTTAATTAAGTTACACTGATTGAAATACCTTTTCAATGGCTACTTCTTTCATTTTCTACGAAAAGACGGGCCAGGACGATCTCCAGATAAAGTCTATGGAGATCCTCCATGATCATCGCTTTGTTTGACCAACTGCAAGCAAATACAGTCTATCTAATAATGGTGGAAAATGAGGATGGGATAAAGGTTGAGGACAATTCGTTTTGGTAGCCATTTTTTCTTCCCTCTTAAGCTTTGAAATGTCAAAGCTTTGCTCAATTATTCCCAATATATTAAGATGGCAATCTCATTTTTTTCTTTTAAAAATGGCATTGTCCGAGGGAAAACTTTACAAAGCGGGAAATGATTCCCGGCATTGATGTTGGGTTATTGTGGTTTTTAAGTAATTTGGGTTACACAGAGCTCAGATTTATGTTCACTTCACTAATTACGTAGTGGAGCTCACTAAATACGTGCAAAATAATAATTCTTAGAGGGGTTCACCAATTATGTAGTGGGGTTCATCAAATATGTACAAAAGAATAATTCTTGGAGGAGTTCACCAATTACGTAGTGGGCTTCACCAAATATATACAAAATAATAATTCTTTGAGGGGTTCACCAATGACGTATTGGGGTTCACCAATGACGTACAAAAAAATAATTCTTGGAGGGGTTCACCAATTACGTACTATGATTCACAAATTACGTAGTGGGGTTCATCAATTACGTACAAAATAATAATTCTTGGAGGGCTTCACTAATTACGTGGGGTTCACCAATTACGTATAAAAGAATAATTCTTGGAGGGGTTCACCAAATATGTAGTGGGGTTCACAAAAAATGTACAAATTAATAATTCTTGTAGAGGTTCACCAAATACGTACTGAGATTCACCAATTATGTACTGCAGTTCACCAATTACGTAGTTGAGTTCACCAACTACATACTGAGGTTCATAATTTATGTACCGGAGTTCACCAATCTATGCCGCCAATTTCTTTAACCAATACCGACGATTGTTATCCAATATCGACGTTTTTCGCTCAATACTGGAGGTTCCTGGTGATTTGTTTTCATTTTCTGGCGGTTTTGTTATTTTTTCGGCGGTTTTACAACAATACAATGGTTTTAGGACCTTTTTATGATGGTCTTTCAACAAATTGGATTTTTTAAAATTAATCAGGGTATACTAGATGAATTGCAAACAAAGTTATCAAAATTCTTGATTTTTTATGTGAACATTAAGTATCTTCACTTGCATTTTAAATTAGATTTGAATTTACGAATTGCTAAAACAATTGAACACCTATTCATAAACGCTTAAGAATGTTTCTTGATTATTTTGTTGTCATTTTACAAGAAGTATCAAGTAAAATAATCTTTTCCCACTACATTTTAGAAGACCCCCTCGAAGTGTACGTGAAATATTTTGGTGAACCACTCGGAGAATGATTAATTTTGTACATACTGGGGTTCACCAAATGCATACAAAATAATAATTTTTGGAGGGGTTCACCCAAGTACGTCAACCTAATCGCCAACCTAATAGGCGAATCACCTATTTTTAGCCCCTAAACTCCATCCTGAATGTGCTAATCGCGTCTTCAAAGCCAAGCACTAGTTTTAAGCCCCCAATCGCTTGTTTCTTTCTCAAACGCCATGTCTAAATAGGTGATCGCCAATCTCCCTCCCAATCGCTAGTTTTTTTGGCTTAATTTCCATTTATATGGCTCTAATTGCCATTCTTCACAATGAACCGTAAAATTGATATTTTTATAATTATTTACCCTACACAGGAAAATCGTTGATAAAAATAGAAAAAAATCATTATTTCAATGCAAAAATTCATGATACTCACTTATTATGTGAAATTAGATTATATTAATTAATGATTCTCGATACAATTGAACACTTATTCATGAACTCGTTAAAAGTCCTCATTGATAATGTTGTTGTGCTTTTGTTACAAGTATCGAGCGAGACAGGTTTTCACCATATATAATTATAGGTCGTGATGTTATAATGATCAATAAATCCTATTTATTGGTTTGAAGAACACGATTAACGCTCAATGTCGAATTTCTATCTCTAAATCAAACATATCCGCTAAAAGATTGAAATTGAATATTGGAATTTAAAAGTTTAACCTTTTATTTTATAAATTATACTCCATAAAATTTAGAAAATAATCTATTTACGTTTTAGTTTATAAGCATATAAAAACCCAAAAATTTAAAAGAGATGAGAATTATGAAAAGCCTAAAATTAAGACTGAAACAGTTTCTGGGCCTCCGAAAGTGCTTAATACAGTATTTTTTCGACCCGAAATTGGGTTGTACCCATCACACATATAGATCTCTAAATAAGTTTCGATTCGATATCTTACGACTTACGTGGTTCCTCCGAGTTAAAAGTTACGTCATTCAAAAGTTGAGCGCTTGCTAGATCCAATAGAAAGTATTGGGACCAAATGCTATTCATTACTGGAGATTCGCCAGTCATGAATGGCATTTGGGGCCTGATGGTCGCGCCCTAAATGCTTGACACAAGGCTTTTAGGGTCCAAACACGACCAGCAGGCCCCAAACGCCATTCATGACTAGTCGTGCAATGATGACGTTTAGTCATTTTCACAAATTTCTTATTTTCACACATTTAACCATTTTCACACTTAGTCATTTTCGTAAATTTGTTTATTTTCACATTTAATCATTTTCAAACACTTAGTCATTTTCAAAAACTTTCTTATTTTTACATTTAACCATTTTCACAGACTTGATTATTTTTTGCACATTTAACAAGGATAGCAATTTATATATTCACACACTTGATCATTTTCACATATTTTTATATACTTGTCATTTTCATATAGTTGTTTTGCTACACTTGGTCATTTTCATATATTTAGTCATTTTCATGAACTTAACTATATTCACATTCTTGATCATTTTCACACATTTTCATATTTTTACCATTTTCATGTAGTTATTATGAAACATTTAATCATTTTTACACACTTAACCACCTATATATACTTAGCCATATTTTTCATACGCTTGGGTATATTTTCATACACTTAGATAATTTTCACACTTAGTAATTTTCACACACTTAGACAATTTTCACACACTTAGGCAATTTTCACACTTATATTCACTCATTTGGTCTCTTTCTCCCTCTTTATCATGGACTTAGTGATATTCACCATTTTCACACACTTAACCAATTTCACACACTTAGTCATTTCAAATACTTAGCCATTTTCATAAACTTACTTATTATCACACTTAGTCATTTTCAGCACTTAATTATTTTCACCATGTCTAATTATATGTCGTGATGTTATGATGGTCGGTAAATCGTATTTATCAGTTTGACGAACACGTATAACTCTAATGTTGGTCAATTTTCATATACTTGGTCAATCTTCACACACTTAGTCATTTCTAACATATACTCTTCATAAAGGTCCTTCCATTTCTTCAAGCTCTCTTAAAAAACTTCACATACCTAGTCATCTTTACACTCTTATCCATTTATATACTTGATCATTTTAACGAACTAATCTCATTGTAAATTTTTATGAAATAATAACTCGTTACTAAATAAAAAATGTAATTCAGACTTTTTAAAATCATTCATCGATCACTGCATATGCATATTCTTTTTCCGTTACAAATCCCTTCTATTTTAAACTCTACAAACACATTTCTAACTTACACTGGATATTACAACAAAAATACAATGACGGAGAATTTTTAATAATTGCTTCAACTGTATTGTTTCATTCCAAGTATAATGTGTCAGTCATATCCAATCTGTACTTTACTCTTCATAGAGATTCTTTCATTTCTTCAATTCACTATAATTTTAAAAAAAGAAGTTGATGATTTTAGGAATAGGTATATCTCCAAAGGTTGGCCATTAATAATGAAATGATCCACATCAAATGTCTCCAAAGATTAGCCATTCAGTTTGGCCTCTTAATTAGAAATTTGTATTTCAACAATCTTCTACGCAGACATATAATAGTTGATATCACAAATTCACAATAACTCTCCAAACAGATTCAAGAAAAGAACTTTAAATTGGCAACCCTCATTTTATAATGGACATACATACCTCAAGAATCCATTTGAATCAGCAATCTTTAATCACAAATAAGGTAAAACTTTGCACTTTGTCCCACGTCGCTTTTTTTTCTAGATGAAGGCCCTCACAATTAGCATTGATATTAAAATCAACCATGAACAGTTCAAAAGTGTTTCCTCTCTTTATGTCCTCCTTTGGAGAGCATGAACAAATAAATTAGAAATATGGTGCTAACAAACATAGTTGTTACTCACTAAGATCAGCTAGAAGCCAATACAAAAGATACTGTGTGTGCTCACTAAAATTAAAGGCCTAAACCATAACCACACAATGTTTAGTAAGTGACTATCAATTTTGTTCTTGAATAGCTTTGGGTGGCCTCTAGAGTATCAAACTATGTTAAACAAAGTTGAGGAATTTAATAACAATCAAAATATTGAGACTTAACTCACATAAATTGCAATTATTGGAAAACCAAAGATCAACCAACTAATACATTCTCAATCATATCTCCCACGATATTGAAGTTTCCAAGTGTATTTGATTTCTAGTTATCAATTTGTATTACCTCAACATGTCTTTGAAGGACTTTAATGTACTCAACTGCCAAATCCAACATATATGCTTGGCTTCTTTACTGTCAACAGAACATGGAAAAGTTTTAAGATTCATGAACAAACAAAGAGACAAAAGATTGAAATTCTTTCAGTAGACTCTTAAATACCCAACCTTATCCATGTTTGGGAAAACCTCCTGCAATTTCCTCATTCTTTCATTTATCTAGGATCTTCTCACCTCTAAATCATAAATTAAAACTTGAGATTATTAATTTTTAGTTAATAGTACATAGAACTGTAAATCCATTGATATGCTCTTAAGCATAGAGAACAATTTTAATATGTTGACCATAATTCATATGAGAGCTAGTTCTGGACTCTAGATTCTATGGAATAAGAGTATCATTAAATGATAAGAACAATTTTCAAGCAGCCAGCAGAAAAGTACATGTTAAGTCTTCTTTAGTGCTTTAGCTTCCATCGCATTCGTAGTATAAAATACATTTTCATCGTTGTTTGAAATAATTTCTAGCAGCTAGAACACCAAAAGAAATAATGCAAATTTTACTTGCAACAGTACAGTAGGAAATCCAGATTCCTTAAGACCTGAACAACAAAACCAACAAAAAGAGAAGAAACTTACAAAAACACATAAACAAGTATACATAAATAGAGAGATGAAAAGAGAGAGAGCGAGAGAGTACATAATCTTCTACGGTACATCTTCTGCTTTATGCCAAGTCACAAGTCGAGGGAGCAAGCTCGCCTAACTGATTCTGCTCACGACGGTAGCCTTACCTAAAATTTTCCATACCTTTGTGTAACTTATGTTGCGAGTCAACATGTCGTGTGATGAGCTTAGATATGCGATCGAAACTATTCCACTACTATGATCTTCTTCCTCACCGTTTTCACAAGTCATAGTAATGAGATCGAGAACGTCGAGAATCCTCCTCTAACAGAGTTATTAGACGGTGGAGTTGGAGTGCTCGACAAAGAGAACTGAGAGACAAAATGACGGAGAGACAGCATGAAGAGAGCACCAAGACCGCCATGGACAGAGGGTTTGCAACACAGAGAGAAGAGGGAATGGGTTTGGTTTAGCCTTTAAGGTTTGAATGAAAATGAAAAGAAAAGAAGAAAAATGTAGAAAACCCCAAATTTAAGACAAAGAGAGCACTAAGATCAGTGTGGAGAGAGAGAGATGTGGTGAGGATGAATTTGGGCATCGAGTGTTTGGTCGAGGTAGATGACCACCGTGGAGAGAGAGAAATGAGGGTTTGTTTAGCTTAGAGTTTGAGTGGAATAAGAAGAGAAGGGTAAAATGTGAGTGAGCTATCTATTATACTGGTAACCCACTCTTTAGTAAATCTAAGGTTGGGATTAACCTGATCACATCCAACGGTCAAGATTAATCCCAACATCAATGTTGGAAAAAAATTCTCAACATTGGAGAGGGACCCAAGTAGTTACATCTATATCTATGTACACACACCTTTTTGTATTTTATTTTCTCTTATAAAAGTCTTACCTTTAATTTCCACTACCAGAGATATTTTAAATTTATCATTGAACTAAAAAATAAGATGTGCGTTATGCAATAACTTCTTTATATTCTTAGAAAAGGTAAATTAAATGTATCACGGTTTGAATATTAATTTATTCTCACTTTACAGAAAGGAACATGCCATTATTTATTGTTATTGTGAAACAAGTCGTTCTTAAATTAATTTTAAAGTTGAAATACAAAATTCGTACACTTTAACTGTTTTGTAATCGTATCTCATGTAATATTTTACGGGCCAGTTTAGTCATACATTTTAAAAATCTTGCAATTAAGCCTTCTTTTGCACCATGATTAGTTTCAGTGTCTATATGCTATTAGTGTACTATTTTTTCTCTCCATCAACTCGTGACTCATATTTTTTTTCTTCATGAACTTAATTTGAAGTAACATGTCAAATATATTATGTTATGGTTACACCGAGTACATGATAAAGTCTTTCAATTTTTAATTTTTAATTACTAATTCAAAAACAATTTTAGAGTTTTAATGGTAGTGGGAGGTGAACAAACATTTTTTCTTTTTCTTTTTTTAAACTAAATCAGATTATATGAAGAAACAACAATACAAAGTTAGAGGGTTTAGACTTTTCATTTACGAAAATTTTCTTCTTTTCAATCAAACTATATTAGAAGAGATAAACAAAAATCATTAGTAACTATAACATTATATACCATCAACAATCGAGTTACAATTTCTACTTATCCAAACAAAAAAAAGTTCTTAAAGCTTGATTAAATTCTTTAAAATTAGTCATAATATTAAATTCTTTAAAATCAGTCATAATATTTCTTCCTTCAATTTCTTTAATAATAACTGATTAGCTATCTTCTTTGTAATTTCCTACATCGGGAGCTTTATTGGAAGATTCTGAAAATATTTCACCTCTTTAAGAGTTGAGTTCTATTTATCTCCCTCAACAAAAAGTTCTTACTAATTTTTCTACACAATACCTGCAAACTTAATAAATGCACATACACAGACACATACTCAGCAACTAAAATGATGGTATTTATCCAATCTACTATATATCTTAGACACTCATTCATACTACAAATTAATCCACCTCTAAACAACTTTAAAAATAATTAGGAGATTAATATTCTAACAACCTAAAATAACTAACAATGAGTTTATATTGGTTGACATTAAGTTACACATACATAAAGAGTATGTAAGGCAAATTATGAAAGACTAATCAAGATATCCCACAAGGTGGTGCTCTTCTTATTTTTTTAGGACGTCTTGAATACATTTACGATTGAGGGGATTCTTGTGATGAATACTCAAGAGTTGTATCAGCTTCTTCATTGTACATAATCGAGATGCATTAGGGATCTCGACATGTCATCCACTACATTCTTGTGTTGTCCGTCGTATTCTATGTCTTTGAGGTTGATGTATAGGTTCAGAAGTAGAAGCAACTTGCGTCTCATACTCATCTTAGAATGTTTCAAAGACCGATGGTGTAAATGGCTCATACTTAGGCATGTTGTGATCATCCTCTACAATTAAGCTATGGTGTTGTGAAGAATTATGTGTCCTACGAGATGTATGGAATGGGCGATAGATCTCATGTACTTGTTCCATTGCTTGAATTGTTGTTCTGTAATAATCACGTATAATTAGAATTGTCTGATCTGACTCGTGTAATGTCAAGTCATTGACGTGGTGTATGATGTCCTTCTGCATGAAAAAACACTCTTAAGTATAAACAAATGATATAAATATTGGTAAATTCATATATATACCGTGAACTCGTGGAAGACTTATTGTCAGCTTATTTACTAACGTGTGATACTCTATATCAGTTATAGTAAGAGTCATCTTTTTCTTCTTGGGATATTGCATGCACGGGAATGTTGTCTCACGTGCATTCAATTTCTCAATGTACTCATGATGTTCGACTTGCCAATCAAGGTCATGTCTTTCCCTTAAGTCAATGGAATGCAAGTCCGGTTCATTATCACATGGTTCTGATACAATTTGAGTGATAACAAATTGCCGCATTACGCGATCAGGTATGTGCCATTTCATCATGGCTCTTAATGCAATAAGCTGGAAGGCTAGAGATGACATCTGTGTAAGGTTGTCATATAACATATCATATTTGTTCTCTCCATTCTTCAACTCACTAGCCAACGGTTTATTTCCTCCAAAATGATAACTAAAAAAAAAAATATAAATAGCATGAACAATATCTTTATTCTTGAGAAAAAAGTTCTCAAATAGTACAAAACTAAACCGTAGTAGCTACACTATCATTAACCAAGTATGATTTACTAATGACATCATAAATAGTTCAAAAAATATCACTAAGAACAACAAAAACTTAAAATTCTGTGGATCAAAGGACATAAACACTCAGAATTTCAAAGAATGCTTTATAACTAATGTACTATGATATGTGGCCATTAGTGTCATTTATATCCAAACAACGATGTTAGCTTGGCGCTTTGACATATTGGATGAGATGTTGAACTCATCTCTTATAGACACGAGTTCAATGTGTTGTCCCATCAAACAGATCGCCATGCCGTCATATCTCTTTGACATAAAGAACCTCATTTCATGAGAAACGAGGTCTATAAGAGACGTCGTTTCACAAGGTCTATAAGAGACATCGTTTCATGGGATCTCATCAAGTTAATTAAACTTCATGTTTTGAAAACACTAGCTTCCTTAAGTTGAGAAAACACGAGTTCAGAAGTGTGCAACAGACATGGCTCAATAGGTCTATAAGAGACTTCGTTTCATAAGCTCTCATCAAGTTAAGTAAACATCGTGTTTGAAAACATTTTTCATATTAATTTAATAAAAATTATTAAAATGGTCTAGTATTCATACTAATTAGAAATGTAATATCATTTTTTTGTCAAATCGCCTTAGTGTAGTTAAACTTGTCAAATCGCCTTAGTGTAGTTAAACTTGTCAAATCGCCTTAGTGTAGTTAAACTTAAGAAGAACTCATGTTTTAAAATAAAAAAAGGTCCCAGAATACTATGACCCCTTCAATTGAACACACCCTCAATCAATTACTCTCTTCTGAATATCTAAAATTGATATATGAATCAGAGTTTGGCAGACAGTAGCAATTGACGACGAGAACTGAATCTTTGGAACGTATTCTTCCGTTCCAAAATTATGAGGAGGTACGTCGCATTGGCTTTCAAAATACTAGTTTATACTTTTTCCCGGGAAATGACTATCCTCGAACCAATTAGAGATCTTGTTCAATTGTTCGTTTAATTGGTAAATCTCTATCGAATTGTTTTATATGTTAGCAGACCAGGACAACATCATCATCATCGGCCGCATGCGAAGCAAGGAGCGGGAGGGGGAGCAGTGAGGGGCATGATGGGGAGACTAACGATCGCAGTAGTAGTGCTATTGATCTGTACCGTTTCGTTGTTGGTTACCTCGACGAATAAGGGAAGTGGTGGATCTAGCTCTGGCTCAGAGGTTAGCTGATTATGAATTTCGGACTTGATTGAATAGTGGTTTTGTTTAGTTGATTATGCTAATCTAGGAATTTTAAATTATAATCCGTACATTCTAAAGATGAAAAGGAAATTAAGATAATACTGTTATTGGAAGCTTGAATAGTGCGATTACGGTAACTGCGGGCCGGCAACTTGGTAAGGTTGGATTTATTTCCCGAAAATGGGTTAGCAGATGCATTCCCCATTTTTGCTTAAATAATTACGTTGTGGTTTATGAGTTCCTTTCATGTCAAAACATGTTTGCTTAAATCATTAGGCTGCCAGTTACAATTACGCAGTTCAGTTAGAAGTGCCAGTTTCATTGTGATGAAGTGGAACATTGGGTTCAACTGAATCTCTGAAGTTTTAGCGCACTTAAGAGATTCATGGGATCAGAATCAGGAATATTCTTTATGACATTGAAAACAGAAGCACCCCTATAATATTAAGGGATTGTTCAAATGCTGAATGCTGTTTACTGACTGAAAATTTTGGTATTTTTTAAATAATGATGGGGATGTCAGTTGCACTTAGTTGTTCAAAAATTTAACATCTACTATTCTTTGTCATGTTCAAACAGATAAATGTTGAAGAACTTTGGGGAAGTGCTGATTCTGGTGGATGGAGGCCATCCTCAGCACCACGATCTGATTGGCCACGTAAATATTTTAGATAGTGCTTTTCTTTCATCACAGAAGATGTCAATGTCTTGCTGAAAATAGTATTGCGTGTTTGTATTGCTGTCAATTTCTTCTCAGCAAACCTCTAATTGTACATTTATTTTAAAACTCATTTACATAATTGCAGCTCCACCAACTCAAAGCAATGGCTACCTGCGAGTTCGCTGCAATGGTGGTTTGAACCAGCAACGTACTGCGGTGTGTTTTGCTTTCTTTTCATACATGATCTATTCACCTGATATGCCATCTTTTCTCTTTTCTATCGAGTGAGATATAATTGCTCTTTCAATATGTGTGTCTTCATTTTTTGTTGAAAAATAATGTTATTTTGCTGAGGCAAAATTTTCTCACATATCAAAATTTGAGTTATTTCTGGTGAATTGTGGTAATTGGTATAACTGGAGTAGTTTTAGGTTTGGGATGCCTGTATGACAGAGTATATAAATTAGTTAACATATATTCTGGTTGTTGTAGATCTGCAATGCTGTTCTTGCTGCAAGAATTATGAATGCCACACTTGTACTACCCGAATTGGATGCAAATTCCTTTTGGCACGATAAAAGGTATTTTAGCTATATAACTTGCACCACCTTTTTTGATTGGTTTTATGGTTTTTCTTCTATTAATTCTTCTTGTACCATGCTTTACTTTAATTCTTGCTTTGTTGTATCCTGCATGTTTTCCCTAGCAGAGTATCATCTATACCATAAAATAGGCTTTGACTGAAGTACACGAGACATGAACTTGAGCTTTGGTCATTTGGCGACTAAAGAACTAGAAAGCATCATAATGAACTTCAAACATCTGATAGAAACAAGTGACTTAATTTTTTACGAAAAAAGTGCAGTCAAGTTGTTGCTCGAAAATTTGAGATATTAAGTACGCATTGATGTTGACAGTGCAATGGTTCTATAATCATCAAGCTTATGCCTGATAAGTATGATAATGTTCTGTTTTCTATGAAATTGAAGTATATAATTGACTTGCTAAAATAAAGAGCGGTGTCCCGTAATTGCTATTTTCTCGACTTTTTCTATTCTGATGTTTTGTTTATTATATACTATGTTTTGGTGAGATTAAATTATTCACAAGTTTTACAGTTTCCTGCCTCATGCTTCATAGCCTGCCTTTACTCTTTTTGCTCCTCGCTCCTTGCAGATGGCATAGAATATGATAAGTTACTCTGATATTCAGAATTATTAGAGTTGTTTCTGGAAATCTCGTGAGGGTTTACGTGTGGCTAAGCTGTTAAACACATTGAACTTAAACAGTTATTTTAACTCTAAATCAAATTTCATCTGAATATTCTATATGCAGTTCAACATAATCTTATTGATTTTTGATATCATGCAGTGGTTTCCATGGTATCTATGATGTTGAGCATTTTATAAGTTCTTTGAGATATGATGTACGAATTGTGGAAAGCATACCAGAAATTCGCAAAAATGGGAAAACAAAGAAGATAAAAGCTATTCAGGTGACGAACTATGTTTTTCTACATCATAGCCTTACCGCTAAAATTTCCAAATCACAAGACCTTTTTTCAGTATGTTTATTGAGATACTAACTTGTTTTTGTCATTTTGCTTCATTAATTCATTCAGCTTCGTCCCCCAAAAGATGCTCCAGTCAGTTGGTACACCACAGAAGCTCTGGAGAAAATGAAGGAACATGGTGCTATTTATCTAACTCCTTTTTCACATCGTTTAGCAGAAGAGATTGACAACCCTGAGTACCAAAGGCTAAGATGCAGAGTTAACTATCATGCTTTGAGATTTAAACCGCTCATTATGAAGTTAAGTCAATCAATAGTTGACAAGCTCCGGAATCAAGGTCACTTTATGTCTATTCACCTTCGATTTGAGATGGATATGCTGGCATTTGCGGGGTATGTCCAAATCAGGAAAATTTAAATAATGCACATATTTTAAGTGTTTTCAAGTTCAAAGCTGGGGGTCGTCTACTTAGTTTGGGACGGCCTTTGGCACACTAGTTATAGATACGTTGCTGGATTTGATGGCTGGCTATTCTATTATTATGAATTTCTTCCAGAGGACTATGGACGGGAGATACTGGCTTCTCTAATCTAGGGCACATGAAAATACTGTGTGGACGTTTTGGGGGTATTGGATCTGTGTAGACGTTGGAAACATTTACATTTCAGCCACTGTCTACTTGATTGCAGTAAGCTCTTGCACCCATCCCAGGAGCCGAGCTATATTGAAAAAGATGGAAAATTATGGAGTTACTTGGCTATCGCTCCGCATTTGCTTAGGATGATGTCTTTGATCTGCATCAGAAATTTAACCATTTTCCTTTTGTAGGCTTAAATAAAAGAATATAACTTCATATTCAACTTTCTAACACTCAGCTCATGCATATCCTTGACAAGAAAATCTTTTTGGGATGTGACGTGCAGGTGCTTTGACATATTTACTCCCGAGCAGCAAAAGATTTTGAGGAAATATCGAAAGGAAAATTTTGCACCAAAAAGACTCGTTTATAATGAAAGAAGGGCCATAGGAAAATGCCCTTTAACTCCAGAGGAGGTGATGTCTTCTTGCTTGGCGTTCTTTTACTTCAAGCATCAGAGTGATCTCAAAAGCTGTTTGCTTACGGTTACTTTTTATAGACTTTCTATGATACATGAAGGATGTTAAAGCGTGATGATTAATGATTCTAGTAACCTATTCTTACTACAGGTTGGTCTTATTTTACATGTAATGGGGTTTGACAATTCTACTAGGATATACCTAGCTGCTGGTGAACTCTTTGGCGGGGAAAGGTTTATGAAACCGTTTAGATCTTTGTTTCCTCACCTTGAAAACCACAGTTCCATAGATCCCACGGACGAGTTAGCTGAGAACATGCTAGGCTTAACAGGGTCGGCTGTGGACTACATGGTTTGTCTTCTCTCTGACATCTTCATGCCAACCTATGATGGGCCAAGCAACTTTGCGAACAATCTACTTGGGCACCGTCTCTACTATGGCTTCAGGACTACGATTAGACCAGACAGAAAAGCACTTGCCCCAATCTTTATTGACAGGGAGAATGGACAGAGAGCAGGCTTTGAAGAAGCTATCAGGCGAGCTATGCACAAAACAAACTTTGGCGGGCCACACAAGCGTGTGCCACCTGAATCTGTCTATACTAATTCTTGGCCTGAATGTTTCTGCCAAATATCGCCAAAGAACCCTGCTCACAAATGCCCACCTGATAACGTGTTACAGATTCTTAATAGAGAATTGGAAAGTGAAGGAGACAATGAATTGGATGTGTTGACCCCATCTAATTCCACGCTATCTTTGGAAGAGAAGAAGAGTGCATCGAGATTTTAGTCTGTTTAATCTAAGACAACGCTGATGCCAAAATTCATGCGGCAAATCGAATTGGAACAGGCTTCTGCAACTATTATGACATGTTATTGGTAGTCTACACGGGTCAGTAAGTTTTAATATTGAGGTGTTTTATTCTAGATTGAAACGAGCTAATCTCTTGAGTGCTGAGAGTATTGATGGGGCACATATGATATGCTACTGAGGATTAAATAGAGGAAGCTGACAGTGAAAATTGGCAAGTGCTTTGAAATGTTTTGGTGTTATCTACTAACCAGATTTTCAGATGTACGCAGCGTCGGGAACGCCATAAATACAATTATAGATGTGCTTTGAAATTCTATTTTTTTTATTTATTCTTTTAGCAAAGACAACATATACTTGCAAAATTAGTTGATACATAAATGCTTTTGGTGGCTGGAAAAATAGTATGACGACACTCGTTACTGATAGACCTGGTTCAATGTTCTGAACTTCCAAGACTCAAGGGATGAATCTGAGTTATTTTTTATAGTGACTTGTCGAATAAGAGCAGTTTGCAGACGGCCTGCAATTTACCTGTCGACACCATTCTCCCTTTTGAAAGGTAGCAGGTCTTCCCTTCAAACATCTGTAGTTCTTTATTCAGATTAAGAAATGCTATCATTTGTAAGGGAGTAAAAGTAATTGTTGGTGTTCATCATCTCACTCTTCAGTATTTTCTAACCACTATCAGATTAATAGCGTTATCGCACTGGCAAGCCTGTGTCTGTTTTAGAGAGAGAAACTTCTGAAACTTAAAGAACTCCAAAAAATGGATATTTTATAGCAGAGTCCAGCTCAGACCCAGCTAAATTCAGCACTGCCATCTCAACCTTGTTCCCTTGGAGAAACAAAAATTCACCTCCATCAATTTTCTCAAATCCGCACAGCTCCAGAAACTCAATTCCCCCTTTCAAATCACCAACTCTTTCCTTATCGTACAAACAATAAATGAGTCATAAAATGGGATACCAAATGGAAGAAAAGCTAGGAAGACAAAACAGAACATAAAGGAAAACATGAAAGGGAGTATAGACAATTCCACAAAACTAAATGGGATTAGGATTGCGAGTTATTCAACAAATGGTATTTTACATAAAATATGACTTGTCAAAGAACCTGAAATTTATCGAGTATAGACAGTACCACAAAACTACAAGTGAATGGGATTAGGATTGTCGGCAGTTAGATCTCCTAACTGTCGACAAGTTACTGTTCTAGTTCGTATAATCAGACCTGAATAGTCAAATTCGACTAACAAGAATGCAAAAAAAAAAAGTTATTTTTTCAAACACGGGGAGCCCAATCTGGCTATTCAGATCAGAACGGCCTGATTGGGCTGAACTGCCCACTGCTGCCAACGGCAGAGGGTCCTCGTCCCAAGTGAATGCAATGAAAAACTAAAGAGTACCTTTTCCTTTTCACTTTCCATTCTCCTTTCTCCCTCTTCTTTCTTCTTACGAGCACGTTCCCTTTAGACAAGGATAAAATGAGCATTTATCATGTGAGAGAAGGATCATGAATAACAAGCACACCTTCATTACATCCATGCCACATGGTATTAACATCATTTTTCATCTACTTAACTAAAGAATGTGAAAGATTTTCATTACCTTAGCTCCTGTTGTTTCGCCTTCAATTCTTCTGGTGTAAGAGAAGGTTTTGGAGCCTCGACCTTTGTGTTCATAGGTACCTAAGATTAAGACGTTAAATTAAGACGCGCAAACACACAGAAAGAAACTGAAAAATGAAATAGAAAGGCAGTTGCCTTTAAACAGTGAAGTGGTTTTATTTTTTCATCAGTTGATGAGGAATAATAGTTTGAGCATATTAACCACTGACCGTGTAGTATAATGATGTAACCTTTGTAAAACAAAAGAAAAGACGACAATACTCCTCTACAACTCCATGAAGGGAGGGTCATGCAAGGCAAAGGCCAACTATGCAAGAGAAGTGAAACATTTTAATTCCACAAACAGAAGCGCAACATATTGGTGGATGATCAAGTAGAGAAAAAGAATAAAAAAAATATGATTCATATTCATATGCGCTCATTATAATTATAAGTACTAAATATCTCCTCCAAAATTCCATTTTGCTCATAATCCACTCCCCAATTAATAAAAGTTGTTTTTACACAAATGTAAGAGTGGTCGGAAGGAAGTCAAACGAGGATCGTTGATTTTTTTAACTTCGGAAGATGCACATAATGACAATAAGAAGCATCAGAAGAGGTATCATACCAAAGACATCTGGTCTATGTCTGGACCATTCTCATGTTCAACTATCCAATTGACAAGAGTTTCAAGTCCGGAATTACCTGGAGAAGATAATATTGAATATTCAGATATAGATGATAAAGAGACTAAAACCTATCAAATAAACAGTAAATGAGCCAAAGGTGATAAAACACCAAAAATAATTGGATTATTAAAAAAATGTAAGTGAAGAAGATCATGCATCATCAAACCAACCGGAAAATGAAGAGCTCGAGTGGCCCGTGTGTACAGAAAAAATTTCACATGATACGGGACAAGATCTAGACCGAAGACTCCATCAAAGAGATGATAGAGTGAAAACCGTAGGATCAATTAGGCGGTTATAAAGGACAGACCAATAAGATGAAAGTACATGGATTGTCGACGTGAAAAATCCAAAGAGACTAATCAAAATCATTAGATTGATCAAACAGTCAAGATTTACTTAAGTTGTTAATGTTGATAAACTTGATCTCAGAGGAATATTTTGTTGATCCTATTTTCAAATAAAATTTGATAAGCTGTATCAGATTATATGAAAGCCTATAAATAGAAGCAATATGTAACTCCAAACAGGGGACGACAACTCTCAACACCTATAAGAAACAAGCTGACTATGTGGCTTGTATTAGCCTTGTAAATCCTTTATCTATAATGAAATACTATCAAAGTCTCTCCGTGGTTTTTCTTCCCTTTAAGGGTTTTTCACGTAAATCATGTTGTCTTTATTCTCTCATTCTCTCTCTAAATTATTCTCTTATTTTTCATATTATGATGTAGGAAAATTACGATCAATTATCAAAAACTGTGAATTTTTTCTTTTACATTTTGTGTTTTCATTGAGAGATGAGAAAACAAATTCAAGAAATCCCTTTCCAAAACACTTAAAACCAGACCAAACGCTTTCGACAACAGATATGGAAGTGGATACGGCAGCAACCAAAGTCAGTAGCAAGCGACAACGCCCTTCACGAGAACACTAAAGTCACTTCGTGTGACAAAGGGAAAGGAATCATGGATGAGAACGGGGCCGCTCAGCCAATCACAGAGCGGGCAGCGGAAAAGATGTTGGAGCGGAAAATGCGTAAGATGAGGAAGCTAGGAGCGGGGGGAGTGGCGGATCTAGAAACTATGACCCGCTCCCACTATGCCCAGAAATCTTAGCTGCTCCAGTACTGAATAAGCTTGAAAAGGAAGAAATCTAAAAAGAAAGAAGCTTGAAAAGGAAGAAGTCTGAAAAAGGGACCGTTATGGCGACGAGAATGGGAAGCTACGTGACAACGGCAACGGAAACGTCGTGATACTGGCAATGGAAACGTCATGGCAACGGGAATGAAAATGGCAACGGGTACGACACTAGAAACAGAAACAAATTGGAAGCTGAAACAGAAATGACATGGCAGCGGAACCGGAAGTGAAAAAGGGTAAACTCATTCCTTGTTTATTCGATCAACGTTATTATTGGCATAATCTTTTACGCCATTATTATTCTAAAAAAATGTCATGGAAAATTCAAAGAATTTGTTAAATTAATTTGATACATGTGTTACAAATGTTTACAATAAAACATCTTATCTAAAACTTGTTTAGATAATATTATCTTGAATTAGTTTTAAAAATAAATTATATTTTGAATTTTGAAATATCTTTTCTGAAATGATAAGATTGTCGTATTTTGAACAATAAAATATCTTATCTAAAATCTTCTTTGATAAGATTATCCTGAATTTTGAATTCTAATTCAAATTTTAAATCATATTTTAAATTTTGAAACATCTCATCTAAAACTCGTTATGATAAGATTGTTTTAAATTTTAAATTTTAAAATCAAATCAAATCTTGGATTCAAATTTTGAATTTAAGATTATCTCAAACTTAAAAAAATCCTTCTTGATTGATAAACGAAAAAAATAAATTTTTGATCAGTGTATATTCGAAGATCTTCTCTTTTCTTTTCTGTGTGCAAAAGTGCGAGAAAATAAGGATGATCAAACAATGAGAACATAAAAAAGTCCTAAAAATGGAAAAGAAATATCTTGAGAGAGGAAAAGAAAATTTTACCCGCATCAAATCATAGCTCAAGTTGTTGACGAGCTCGCCAATACCAAGCCTCTTCATGTTGTTAGTATCAGTTTCAGACTGAATGCCGCAAAGAACAAAGTGAGAAGCCATGACATCGTCAAGGAAACTCACAGATTCTGGAACGGGAGCGTTGGAAAATCATTTCAACCTCCACAGAGCTGGTTAAGGTTCACCAGCAGCATTGCTCTGGGACCCAGAACCATTTCCCAGAGCGGGAGTACCCACAGTGAGCACAGAAGGAGCTCGTGGATGAGGAGGATCAGAATTTGAAGAGCCTCGATCTACGCAGTGGGGACGCTCAGAGTGGGAGGCGTGGACGGGAGCTCTGAGCGGGAAGTTTTTTATGTATCCATCTGGGTCCTATTCTCAACGGGACCAACGAATTTGCTATGAACTCTTTTTGTCATATTTAGGTCTGCTTGGGCTCGATCAAACAACTTTTGGTCGTCCAATGAGTTAGATAAACTTAAAAGGCTAGTATGATCAGATGCGGAGAAGAAAATGTCTCGACAACCGAAAAAGTCTTAACAACGAGATGTCTTGACAATGGGAATAGAGAAAATCGTGACAACTGGAACAACTATCCATTACAGGAAAAGGCAACGAGAGTGGAAAATGAAAATGGGAGCAGAAATGATAACAGATAACAGATACGAAAAATGGTGGAAGGCAATTACATGGCAAGTCTTATATCAACAGAAAGATATGGAAGTCTACTTTTTATAGAATTTTATGGAAATCAATTCAGAGCTCTCGATCAAAAGTTATGATGATTTTCGTTAGTGTTGTTCATAGTTTAATTTGGAGTTTTAGGGCAAAAGTTATGGCAGTTTTCATATATGATGTTCAGAATGAAGATTATGCAGAACTATCAACTTCAGAAATTAAATTGTAATAACTAGAGGCCCATTACATTTTAAATCATATACCACTAGAAAGATATGAAAGTCTACTTCTTGAAAAAATTTACGGAATTTGATTTGAAGCTCCCGGTCAAGAAGTCATGATAGTTTTCGTGCATGATTTTCAGAAACAAAGATTATGTAGAATAGTAAATTTTTGAAATTATACTTCATCAATTAAGAGCGGATCACATGGAAAATCATATATTATTACGAAGATATGGAAGCCTAATTCTTGGTAAATTTTACAGAATGGATTTTGGAGCTCACAATAAAAAGTTGTGATGATTTTCACGAAGGTTATTCGAGAGAGTAGAATATGCGAAATGATCAACTTCGAAAATTAAACTAAATTCACTGGAGTCAACTACATTGCAAATCTTATATCATAGGAAAGATTCAGAAGTCTAATTCTCGGTAAATTTTACAGAATTTAGTTTAGAGTTCCTGATAAAAAGTTATGGAAAGTCTCGTGGAGGATGTTCAGGAAAGAAGAATGGACAGAACTGTCAGCTTTATTTATTAAGCTTCACCAACACATCTAAACTTATGAGACAAATCATCAGTCGCTACAAAACTACGGAAGTAAGTTACGGTATACTCATTCTATTAAAATATTATATATGATATTGTTCAATATTATTGTCGCAGATATTTGTGTACAAGAAAAAGAAAAGAAAATCAGAGAAACTGTAGCAATAGCCTGATAGGAAATATAGGGCCCCTGAGCTTTGCGAAAATCTTATGTCCTTAGGAGTGTTTACGGACATCAATCTCAGAATGAAAGGGGCCTCTAGGCTCACTAAGATCTTATGTCTATGAAAGCTTTTTCTTTCTAAAAAATGGGCCCTTGAGCTCACTAAGAGCTTATGTCCATGAAAATTTTTGTTCTCTAAAAGAAACAGGTCTCTGAGCTCACTAAGAGCTTAAATTCATGAGAAATTATGTCTGCAGCATCACCATCTAAAGGAAACAAAAAAAATATGAAAATAAGAGAAAATTGCAAAGGAAGAATGTCTCAAGACGTTAGAATCTTGGAATGAGTATTCAACACTTAGAAAAAAATCAAAAAGGAGAAAGTAATAAATATTAAAGTGAGGAAAAGAAAGAAAACAAAGTGAGAAGCAAATGAAGCTTCAAAAGAAATTCAAAAAAAGGAACCAGATGAGAATCGTGAGGTTAAGCGATCAGAGGTTGTGTTGATTTCATCTAAGGAAATTGAAAAGAAGAAATGAAGAAATATGAAAAGTGGAGAAAGTGAAAGTAGAAAAAGGAAAAAGTGAAAGTGGAGGAAAAAGTGAAAGTGGAGAAAGGAAAAAGTGAAAGTGGAGAAAGAAGTAGAAAATAAAAAGAGAAAGGAATTAAAGGAAAGTGAACAAAGAAAGACAAAATGAGAAGCAGATGAAAGAATAGAGAAAAATTATAAAGTCTTGAGGAAAGGAAAATTACAAAAACATACAAAGACTGTGGCAACGATATCTCCAACATAAGGGTTAACAGAGAGATTAACAACAGCCTATCAAATAATACATCTCCTACACAATATCAAATCAAATGTCAATTCATTCTTCTTCAACACTCAGCAAAGATTTGTGGAAGCATAATTCTAGGATCAG
>QANY01011873.1:0-90042 GCA_003255025.1 Datisca glomerata | reverse complement strand
TATGTTTAATATATATTTGTCTTAAAAAATATGGTTTGTTAATTTCTATTCCAATTAGATTGTTTAACATGTTATTTTATTAATTGATAGATAATTTTCATGTTCAAGATTTAAAATAAATTATTTTTTCTTAAATTTGGTGTAACCTATCAATGACACGTAAGATAATATAGTATTGAATATTAGAAAAAAACTCCAAATTAGATATTTATGGTATATTTTTATTAATTTGTTGTTCTCTTAAGTAAATGTTTGTTTAAATAAGAATTGATTTACTATAGCATTTTAATATTATATTTAAATTTATTCAACTATGATTTGTCCTTATAGTCATCTAATGTTATATTTTAATGAATTATTACATTAATGTTTTTATCTATTTTTTCTAACTATGCTATTATTTTGTCATGCAATTATTAGTGATCTAGAAATGTCAAATGTTAAAAAGATATTTATAAAATAATATAGTATTGAATATTAGAAAAAACTCCAAATTAGATATTTATGATATATGTTTATTCATTTGTTGTTCTTAAGTAAATGTTTGTTTAAATAAGAATTGATTTACTATAGCATTTTAATATTATATTTAAATTTATTCAACTATGATTTGTCCTTATAGTCATCTAATGTTATATTTTAATGAATTATTACATTAATGTTTTTATCTATTTTTTCTAACTATGCTATTATTTTGTCATGCAATTATTAGTGATTTAGAAATGTCAAATGTTAAAAAAATTGAATTCATTGCTCTCGACATTTCGGGTAAAATTTATTTATCATGAACTCTTGATGTGAAAAATCACCTTGATGCCATGAATCTAGGGAATGCAATTAAATAAGGAAATCAAGTATCCCCGCAAGATCGAGCAAATGCTATGATATTTCTCCGCCACCATTTACATGAAGGATTGAAAACCGTCTCACCATAAAAAAATTCCCCTAATCTCTGGAATAGTTTAAAGGATAGATATGACCATCAGAAAATGGTACTACTTTCAAAGGCTCATTATGACTGGATGCATCTGAGGTTGCAAGATTACAAATCAGTTAGTGAATATAACTCGCATTATTTAGAATTAGCTCACAATTAAAATAATGTGGTGAAATTGTCACTGAAGAAGATATGTTAGAGAAAACATATTCTACCTTCCATGTCTGGAATGTGATCCTGTAGCAGCAATATCGAGAGCGTGGGTTTAAGAAATACTCTGAGTCAATCTCCTACTTAATCCTTCTTCTTCTCATTCTCCTCATTCTCTTCCCTCTCCTCATTCTCCTCCTGCTCCTCATTCTCCTCCTCCTCCTTGTCCTCCTCCTCCTTCTCCTCCTTCGTTAATCCCATACATGCCTGTTGGAGTTTCTGCTAATACGTATTTATTCTTCTTTAAGAATTCGATCAACTCGTGTTTCTCTTGTTCAAATAGCATTGCTCCTATTTTGGTTGTTGTTGTACTTTTCGAGCTTCACTTCAATTATTCCTTCAGCGGTATCATACCGAGGCCCCTCTTCGCTCGAGCCAGTCTGCGGTTTTAAATTCTATTGATTTTGACTTATCGACTATTTTTTTGTTGATATTGCTGCTTTCCTCGTCGTGTACGCTGTTGTGACTACGCAGCATCGAGCTTCAGCTTTGTCTCCTCTGATCGTTCATATTCCATCTGGGCTTGGATACTTCAATGGCTGATGGTACGTTGACGGTGCCGCTTTCATTTTATGAACGCAAGATCTTCCTAAAATCGCATTGTATGGAGATGGCGTACTCACTACTACAGATTCTGTTTGGTAGTTAAACGGATTAGCTAACACATGAAAGGAAAACGTTCCTTCTGAGTATGTCACTTCTCCGTTGAAACCCTCAAGTGGTTGCCTTGGGTTCTGAAGTTTTTCCACTTCCACTCCTATTTTATCCATGGTTGAATGACATAACACATTTGGTGCACTCGTATTATCAACCAAAACTCTTCTCAGTAGATAATTTCCTACCTGAATGGAAATCACTAATGTATCATTATGGCCATCAACAATTCATCTGTCTTTGTTGAATATGATGGGAGCTTCATCTGAATTCTTCCCTCTCCATTCAACAATAACGTCTGTCTTTTGTAGCATAGCTTTCTTTCCTTGTGACTTGTTCCCTTTAATTTTGTTAGGACTATTATTGTGTTAAGAATGCACAGTGGTTCCGCTACCTTTTTCTGCTATGCATTTCTTTCATTTTGCTTATCTTTTGGCTTCACAACGTATTGATTCAAGAAACCTTTGCTAGCAAGTTCTTCTATGTAATCTTTAAGTTCATAGCAATACTTTGTCATGTGTCTGTTGCTCTTGTGAAATGATCAATACTTTTCCTTAGCTTTCTCAACGAGCTCTCTTCTGATCGGTGGTGACCTCTTCAACCACGACTCATCTTTTATGGTCCATAGAATCTAGTTTACAGGGACCGTTAATGGACTATACATTCTTTCCTTCCGTGTGGTCTGTCAGGCCCTCACGACCTCTTTTCCCATCAACTTTCCACTCGTTCGTCCTTTCTGCCAGTTGCTTCAGTTCTTCTCTTTGTGCTACTGTTCGAAGATGCTGTCAATTGCTTAGACAGCGGCATCATACTTCTTCGTTCCTCCTCAAGGTTTATATAAGTTTGTACTCTTATGAACATTTATATCATAATTAGTGGCTTTTCTTTGGACAGGTCCTCAAATAGTGAAGAATGGGGGTCTAATCCTCTTCTGAACACTAGTCTTGCTACATGATCATCACAGTCTTCTACTTTGCCCATCTCTTCTTTGAGCCGTTAAGTATACTCCAGCAACGATTCACCTTTTTTAATCGAGATCTTCAGAAGGTACTCAGAGTCTTCCGTGATAGATCGATATGTCACGTACTGTTTCAAAAAGATAGAAAAATAGCAGAAAAGTTAGTTATAGAACAATAAGGGAGAAAGTGAGACCATTTTAAGGCATTGTCGTCGAGGCTTTTCGGGAACATCCTGCACATGAGTGCATCTTCATGTTGATAGAGAGCCATCATCTGTTGAAACCTTCACAAATGATGGCATAATACTTGGATCTGTCTTTCTAGCATAATACTTGAATTTCGGCGCCTCGAATTTTTTCAGAATGGGAGCGGACAAAATCTTAGTAGTCAAAGGGGTTTTGGTCAGTGAATCAAGATCCGCTATGGTCATGGTGCCCAATCTTTTGGTTTCAACCATTTTCCTTTCCATCATTTTTTCTATGTCATGCTCCGTTAACCCTTCTTTGACCCTGTGGGTTCCTGCCGCTCTGTCCTCTACATTCCTTGACTATGTATCACTTTCTTCGTTCAATTTTGATCCTTGTTCGGGTTATGTCCCTTGCGTCTCTTACAGCAATGTCTTGGCTCTCTTGTTCATCTTCACGAAGAGGTTGGCTTTGCTCAGTACGATTTTGCATAACTTCTTGTTGTAACACGACTACTTGTTCTTGTAGCGCGCGCAAAGTCATGTGTAAAGTCTCTGCATTTCAATTCTCTAGTTCTGTCATTCTGGCTAGTATAGTTTTGAGGATAGTTGGAAAATCTTGGTTTCTCTGTCTAGGCTAGTTTTGATATTCATTTACATTTTCAGCATTGCGTGCAGCACTTGAGGTTGTTCTAAGCATTCTCGATGTTATTTATGAATTCTTTCCTCCTTAAATTTTTCTCTCAGCTCTCAATGAAAGCACCAATTTGTAAAAGAATTTCTCCCTCTACTGAATTCGAGAGATCGAATTGAGTATAAAACTGAAAGCTAAAAGAATGTAAAGAGGAGTGAAAGATTGTATTGATCTCAATCGCCCTTGCTTTGGTACATGTGGATGTATTTATAGGCATTTTCCTCCATGGCCGTTTTACAACCATTTAATTGTGATATGGTCGTTGATCAAACTGCGGGGATAGTGGTAACCGCCACGATCTGATTTGATATTCCATTGGCCACCACATCATCTTCGTTTGACCCTATCTTTTCAATATCTTTACACGTCATCTTAATTGATTTGACCGACTGCCATCTTGGCAATAATTTATTTTTCGGTTTATTCAACCCTGTAAAGTTCGGATTGTTATCAATTGAATTATATGAGTCCATATAATATGTATATTTCAAGTGAGATATATGAAAATCATATGTTTCGGAGGGAAAATTTAATAAAATTATAATATAGAATTCAAATCTATTTAGGATTATGTAACACTTCAATTCAAATAAATATATAATTGCAGATGCTTTCTACGCCTTTGTTAAAATTCAACCCGTTTATCAAGTAATGCAAGCGCCTATTGCCTATAAAAAGTTTATGACTATATATCTACTTTTCTGATATTATCCATTTTTGGGTGTTCTAAGTTCTGGGTATGTATAATATACTATTTTGGAATTACTTATGTATGCTCTCGTGGACCTAGGCCGTAGATACAAAACGACAATTATCATCGTCTTTATTTTTTTTCGTGATTGCTCGTTATTGTCTTTCATTTCGTGATTGCTATTGTCTATCTTGGATTGATCCAATTCTTTCTGCATAATAAGTGGTCCGTGTTTTAATGTAAAATTAAATAAATATCGCCATAGTATCACTATACCTTGAAAAATATTAGGTCATCAAATCAAATCACTCTCGTGTGATAACCTAATCCACTCAAAGTACTTTACAAAGTTTACACTGTGATTTTGACGAGACATATAAAAGGAGGAGAGTCTAAAACTGAAATTTCGTCTATGGTTTAAACAAATTGCCAGATTTAGAATCAACAAATATGTCTTCAAAGTAGGACAATTGTGGTTAGAAGTGATTTTTTTATTTATTCTTGATAAACCAACGTTTATGTATATATTTAGAAAGATCTATTTAGGAAGTAAGAAGCCCCCTTTAATATCTTTTTATCTGTAAATAATTTTGATATGAAAATACATAGATAAAAAGTTAATCTTTGAATAAGAAAAATAGTGTATCTGCAGGATCTTAAATGAATTGCGTTGCTCTAAAAAAATGGTATTCTTTTTGATAGATCTATCTTGTGATTGGTACTGTATGATTTTATCCTACAAAAATTCAGTAGCGTGAAAGAGAGTTACCGCACATATAAGAGTCTTCATCATAATTGTTTATTGATAAGAACGTCAATAGTCTAATAGCTTTTTCATAATAACGTAGTGATGATCTAATAACTCAACTAAAAATGTTAATGACCTATTTGACATCTTTCAAGTAGTGTTGTACCGTTTTTGACCAAAGGGAAAGACGCATATAACTGTGACTTGAAAGTGTGAACAAATTGAAAACTAATTAAATATAGAATCAACGAACTGTCTTCAACCTGTCAACAACCCAACGTGATAGGGTCAGCGTGTCAACAACTGCACTGGAGTCTTTCGAAGCCTGCTGTTCTGTTGGTTTAAGTATGTACTCCTTAATTTTTTCCCTACTTATCTACCATTTTCTTTTACTTTACGCGTATTGATTTTTTTGGAAAAATGACCTCAGAGAAAATCAATTCGGAAAAACGACATGTTTTTTTATTACATCACGTAAGATTAATTATGAGAGTGATCCAAGAATAGATACACCTCATTATGAATATAAGGACGGTACTATTGAAAAATATTGTTTTTTATGTCCCAATTCTAGAGTATTTTACAATTTCAGAAACTTCAACCATATTCTCAGTATTGATGTTGGATAACTGTGATAATTTGGTGAACCCTTATATATTTTTTGTGAACTTTAAAAAAATAAATGACCGGCTGGACTGTATGTGGCCCGAATTGTCCAAAAATAATCTAGTACTGTAGTTCACCAAATATGTACTGAACTTCACCAAATATATCTTGATGTTCACCAAATATGTATAAATTAATAATTCTTATAGGGCTTCACCAATTTTGTACATATTTGATGAACTCAAATACATATTTAGTGAATCTCAATATATTTTTAATGAATCATTTTAAGAATTATTAATTTTGTACGTATTTGGTGAACCCCAGTACATATTTAATGAACCCCAATACATAGTAATTTCACCAAATACGTACAAATTAATAATTCTTAGAGGGGTTCACCAAATATTTATAGGGGTTCACCAAATATGTACTGTAGTTCACCAAATATTAATTGTTGTTCACCAAATATGTACAAAATCAATTTTGTATATATTTGGTGAACCTTAGTACATATTTGATGAACCCTTGTACATATTTAGTGAATCACAATACATATCTGATGAATCTCTTCAAAAGTTATTTATTTGTACATATTTGGTGAACTTCACTACATATTTGGTGAACCACAGTACATATTTGGTAAACCCCTCCAAGGATTATTAATTTTGTACGTATTTGGTGAAACTCAATACATATTTGGTGAACCCTGTTATATATTTGGTGAACTCCTGTACATTTTTTGTGAACCCCGGTACATTTCGATGGCTTTATACCGGTGATTTTATAACCTTTTACTGATGTTTTTTATGCTTTATCCCGACGGTTTATCTACCCTATAGCAGCGGTTTTTGCATCCTATGCCAGCAGTTTTTGTCCATATACTAGGGATTCCTGGCAATTTTTTTCAATTTTTGGCGGGTTTTGTTGTTTTTTTTTACAGTTTTGCATCAATACAATGGTTTTAGGACATTTTTACGACATGTTTTCAACAAATTTGATTTTTTTTAACATTGATCAGGGTATACTCGAAAAAAATTATCATTGATAATGTTGTTGTGCTTTTGTGATAAGTACCGAGCGAGATGAGTTTTCACTATATATAATTATAGGGTGTGATGTTATGATGGTCGATAAATCCTATTTATCGGTTTGATGAACATGTATAACCCTCAAGATTAGATTCTACTGTTAAATCGAACATATCCGTTAAAAATTTGAAATTAAATTATAACTCCACCAAATTTAGAAAATAACCCCATTTAAGGTTTCATTTATAAGCATATAAATATATTTTTTTAAATCTAACCTAATTTTATTATCAAAATTAACCCTAAAATTTAAAAAACTATCCCTCATATTTGTATATGGCGAATCGTGATGTGCTCATGGCGAATCGTGATGTGCTCATGGCGAATCGTCATGTGCTCATGGCGCGAATCGTGATGTGCTCATGGCGAATCGTGATGTGCTCATGGCGAATCGTCATGTGCTCATGGCGAATCGTCATGTGCACTTGGTGAATCGTCATGGATGAAAAATGTTTACGACCTGCAGGTAGCGATTGGGGGCGTAATCACCATTTTCTCAGTTAGATCTATACTGGCGGTTTTGTATCTTTAGCGACGATTTTTAGTATCTATTGCGGCAATTTTGTAGTCTTTACCAGCGGTTCCATTTCTATACCAGCAGTTGTTAGTTCTATACCAGCAATTTATTTTTACATTTGGCCATTTTTACATTTTAGACACATACACTTAATAATCTTTTAACCTTTTATCACTTTTATATACATTTTCTTGTAACTTAATCGTACACTTAGTCATTTTTAAACACTGGACCATTATACATATTTAGTTATTTTCGTACACTTAACCAATTTAACCATTTGTATACACTTTACAATTTTCATACAACCAATTTCACACACTTGGTCATTTTCCAACACTTAGATATTTTCTCGCACTTAGCTATTTTCTTGCACTTAGCTAGATTCACAAACCTACTTATTTTCACACACTGAACCATTTTCACAGTTGGTTCAATTACTGGCGATTTCATGTACTTGGTAAATTTTGCATACTTAATAATTTTTATACACTTGGTCGTTTTCATATACTTAGTCATTTTCATGAAATTAACTATATTCACACACTTGGTCATTTTCATATTCTTGTCATTTTCATGTAGTTGTTATGAAACACTTAATCATTTTTACACACTTAACCACCTATATGCACTTAGCCATATTTTCGTACACTTAGGTAATTTTCACACTTAGTAATGCACTTAATTATTTTACACACTTAGTAATTTTCACAAACTTATTTATTTTCAAACACTTGGTTATTTTCATAAATTTAATGATTTTTATACACTTTCTCATTTTCACAATTTAGCCATTCTTATTTGCACACACTTATTCATTTTCATACACTTAGCGATTTTCACATTTTGTTATTCTTATTTACACACACTTAGTCATTTTCACACACTTAACTATTTTCACACACTTAAATAATTTTACATACTTAGTCATTTTCAAACACAGCCATTTTCACAGGCTTTCTTATTTTCACACACTTAATCATTTTCACACACTTAACTATTTTCACATATTTAACCATTTTGCACACACTTATCCACTTTTACTTAAATACACTTAGCCTTATATAATTGTGTCTTACATTTATCATTTTCAGACACTTGATCATTTTAAATTTACTTAGTCAGTTTCATTTCTTCATTTAATATATACTCTTTGTAGAGGTCTTCCCATTTCATCGATTCAGATAAGGCCGTCTATTCTCAATTCTCATTTTCCATTTCATCAATTCTCGATGTTCTCATTTCATCAATTCTCAATTTCTCAATACAAACATTAGCGATTTTCACTTATATTTTAAATTGAATGAAGTATCGCTACAAATGGTAGATAATTTGTAATTCTAATTAATACATCAAAATATCTTGTTTAAATCCAAAACAACGGAGAAAATGTGTTGCTCTAAAGGATGCAAATCAATGAGAAGTTTGTCTGAGGTCCTTCCATTTCCCCAAGCTATCTTTAGTGACTTCATCACCAAAATAAAAATATATTACAATGCTTGATGATGATATAGAAAATCTAGAAAAAAGAAAAAATAATGGACATAAATAACAAGATCCCAAATCAAACAAACAATATGTTTCTAAGCATAATTTCCATGGAGATAATAACAATGAAAGTAATATGTGTAAACCATCCACTCCAGGCCTCTACCAAATTTGTCTATGTTTTAGGTCCCAACACCATGCACTGTATAGTAGCATGAGATACGACTTCATCCATGACTAATTCATCATCAATCTATCCAAACATAAGTAGAATTTCAAGCCATAGTACAAGAACATATATAACAAAAGTCAAATAGCGGATAGCTGTAGCCTATTCAACATTAGCCTATTTAGAAATGGCTCAATAAAATAGTGTGCGTAAATACTATAACATTACCATGGTTTTGTTGGTTGCAAATCCACAGATTTTACTCTCTCTGATCGTTGGGCAAGTTGTGATCACAATGTTTCATTTCTAACACTTCTGAAAGGTAGTTTGTATAAATTTGGAACTTCTTAGAGTACAAACAAGAGTATTTAAAAATATTACTTGGATGTGTGGAAAATGTTCCTTCAAGCATTACATGAAGTAGAAACATGTAAGCTTGAAGAGTAAAGCGGATCCCACCATTGATATAAATATGCGCTGAAGGATTCAATGATCACAAAGTGTAATACTCTTGCTATATACATATACAGTAGATTGGTTGTGAAATAAAAACATTAATGCTTTCAAACGAGATTTTTGTCCTTAGAGTAGTTGAAAACAATGATATATTCATACAGCAGATACACAGTTTATTGGTCTTTACCTTTCTTCTTTATGTCTATCATAGTTGAAGAACTAATGAACTGAAATTTCATGTCAGAGATTTTTTATTAGCTCGACCGTCCTCCCAAAAACAAAAAAATTCAAAATTATCCGAACGGAACAATAAAAGCAGAATCAAAGAGAAGAAGATAAATTAGCAATGCTGAGAGTTTCCTAAAAGTTTCTTCTAAGAGAAGTGAACAATTTACAGACTGCAACAAGTAGCTAAGCACTACTAATTGAACAGATAAAATTATAATATAATCATTTGCATAAATTAAGAACTATTAGATCCTAAAAAACCAAAGCTCAGAAAATAGCCTTGGAATCAGGCAAGGAACAACCACTAACTCAGAAGTCCTTTAAAATGGGTGTGATTGGGTGAACCCTATTAACTCATAAATAACTAAGAAATAACTTACATTGCCGGATTTTTTTTATTCTCAAATTTTACTCATGACTGAAAGAAATTTCTGAGATTTATCTTAGGCGAGCTTCGTATGGGAGCTTCTGCTTTGACCTTTATGGGTGAACTTCTGAGACTACTAAGAAACGGTCAGAATCAACTTGAACATGAAGAAGTTAATTAGTCCAGAGAATATTATAGACTGAAATTAATGAAAAATAGGGAGAGAGGCTTTGCTCAACAAGCCTAATGGTTTCTCTCGGTTTCTCACTCTTAAAGATGAAAACCCAAAATATAGAGCAATTTTTTCTTGTACAAAGAATAAATGTCTGAGAGAGTAAGAGAGAGAAGTCGAATGAGAGAGAGCAGATGATACTTATAGAGAGAGAGGGAGGAGAGCTCGTACCACAAAGAGATGAGGGCAAAGACTAGAGCCTTCGATCTTCTTGCTAGATCGAGGTGGTTGTCTAGGTGAACTAATTTTTTACGGAGCCAGAGTCCTCGATGCGGGAGATGCGATTGGAGCAGATGAAGGCACAATAGAAGGAGGAATCGCTGATAGTAGAGTCGTCAGTGGAGGAGCTGCTTTAGGGGTAGGAAAATCGTCGACTCTGTTTGCGTGCCCTAGATTTGAAGTCAAAGGAAAGAAATGTAAAAGTCATCTAATGGCTCTGTTCGCATGGCAGATTGTCCAAGACCATATTAATACGTTGCAACGGGAACTGGTGGAACCACGTGCAAAGATGAGTCAACAGACATACAATGAAAAATGAGAAAACCATTCAAAGCCAGACGGACAAGATGTCAGGCAGACGAACCCTGGAACTAGTAGAAATATGCAGCAAGAAGATGGAGAAATCCAATCTCATGACCACGTGAAGGAAACATGAGGAGAAACCCGCCAATCGAAGGTCATAACAGAAAAGGCAGTGGAGGAAATGCTAGAAAAGAAAATGATGAGGATGTGAAAGCTGGAAACTATGAAAAAGATAGATCTTGAGTCACTTACCAATCATCGTTCTTAGAAATTCTCGTTACCCCTGTTCCCATTACGTTCGTGGCGCCTAAGATCAAATGCTATAAGGGGAAGTCTGATCCAGTAAACCATCTTAGGCGGTTCAAGTAAGTAATGACGTTGTATCAACACGAAGATGAGTTGATGTGCCGAATTATTTCCACCAGCCTTGACGGCAGTGCCTTGAAATGGTACCACTTACTCCCTTCTCATTCAATCACCGACTTCACCACCATGTCCTCAGTCTTCTTGGAATAGTACTCCATGTACCGTTCAATGATAGAGGATACGAAATACCTTCTGACCATCTCAATCCAAGAAAGCAGAATCCTTGTATGAATACACACAAATATTCAAAGACAAGATGGTTAAAGCAGAAAATTGTGATGACCGAGTGGTGAGATTGGCCTTCATACAGGGATTGGATCCAAACACCTCATTGTTTGAAGACTTATCAATGGTAAAACCGCTATCATTGGTGGAAACATTCCAGCGGGTGCAAACTTATATCATGCTAAAAGAAGAAATGAACAATATGATGAAACTATCATAACGGAGGACAGAAGAGCAACAGAAAGATGATAATGCCTCTAACTCGGGAAGAAGAGAACAGGGAGAGTGTAAACGGGAAAATTTTGAGAGAATGGGAAGATCAGCAGACGAAATTAACCCTAGGGATAGTTTATGTGCCTCTTAGTGTCCTCTGAACAGATTCTTGAGGCAATCAAGAATGAGTCGTGGTTGAAAACACCGACCCTGTTGACTAAATAGCCCAACTACACAGACATGGACAAGTACTAATCCTTTCACAGAAGCCATGGGCAGTTTATGAAAGGTTGTTTCTAGCTGAAGGACTATATTTAGAAGCTGTTCAGGGACCGATATCTCCAACAATTCATCTAGAAAGACGAGCAGAAATGGGAAACATAAAAAGAAGTGCAAGACAAAGGAAATAAGTCGCTCAGAATTGTGGACACTATAATCACGCTGACTAAACAAGAAGGAACCACCAGAAAGGAAAGGAAGATGTACTGTAAAAAGCCTACACAGGAAAGGCACTGGGAGAAAAGGGAGCTCTTCAAATGATGACTGGAATCTTCCTTTGATCTTTAACAAACTTGATTGGAGGAACACAACGGGAAACACAATGATGCCTTGGTCACAACGATCCAAGTCGGGAATTACCTGCTGAGAAGAGTGTTGATTGATGATGGAGTACCGTCAATATCCTACATCGATCGACCCTAAAAAAGATGTCCATGGGAAATCCATAATTGCAAGGCCTGTCACAACCATTAATTGGGTTCAGCAGGGCGATAAGTTATTCGGAAGGAATAATAACACTCCTGGTGAATGAGGATCCATTTAATCATCTGACAGAGTTTATGGTTTTCAACACACCTCCCCCGTACAACATAATTCTGGGAGCGACGTGGTTACATATGATGAAAGTCATATAATACGCATATTACCATATGTTGAATTATCCGTCCCCTAAAGGAATAAAGACAATTAAGAGAGATCAAGTCTCTGCTCCTATTTATGTCTTAACAGTATTGGAGTCAACCAGTGAATGATGACTGAAAAGAAGTCAGACGGACAAAAAGCAAAGATCATGAAGCAATAACAATCAATGGAAGATCGACAAGAGGGTCTGTCTAACCCAGGGTATGAAGTGGCAGAGACAACTGAGCTTGTGTTCCTTGAGGAAGAAACCCAAAAACCAACCAACATCGAGGCCCATCTTCAAGAAGTGGAAAAGCAGATGCTGAAGAACTTTTTAAATAAAAACAAGGGCATATTCGCGAGTGTGGAACAAGAAATGCCAGGTATTCTAGAAGAAATAATCTACCACCAATTGAATATAGATCCTTCCGTCAAGCCAGTAAAACAATGCAAAAGAAGTTTCATCCCAGAACGGAATGTTAGCAATCAAAGAAGAAGTAGATAAGCTCTTGAAGAAGTAGACTATCTAGCGTAGCTCACAAATGTAGTCATGGTGAAAATGAAGCATGGGAAGTGGAGGACCTTTATTAACTTCACATATCTAAACAAAGCCTGCCTAAAGGATGATTATCCGTTGTCGAGGATAGATCATATGGTGGATGCAACCTAAGGGTATGAACTCCTCAGTTTTATGGATGTCTACTCATGATATGATCAAGTGAAAATGTTCCAACATGATTAGGAGAAGACTTCATTCATTACTGAACAAGATATTTTCTGTTATTAAGTAATGTCATTTCTTTGAAAAAAGACATGTCCGACTTACCAAAGACTTGTAAATAAGATGTTTTATGAACAAACCAGAAAGTCGATGGAAGTCAACGTGGATGACATACTAGTCAAAAGTAGTAAAAGACAAGATTACATCAAAGATCAGGATGGAGCCTTTCGATTTTGAGGAAAAGCTCTATGAACTCAACTCAGAAAAGTTTACTTCAGAGTAGCAGCGGTGTGACCCAACGGGGAATCAAAGTAAACCCGAATCAAGTGAAGGATATCATGGAGATGAAGTCCCCCAGGACTCGTAAAGATGTTCAAAGTCTGATGGGAAAATTGGCAGCCCCAAATAGATTCCTTTCAAGGTCTACATATAAGTGCAAACCTTTCTTTGCAAAGCTGAAGAAGAATTTCGTTGACAGCTGAGATGAGAAATGCGAAGATGCCTTTAAGAAAATCAAAGAGTATTTGATAGTCCCGTCGTTTCTCTCAAAGCCAGTTCCTGGTGAAGAGTTGCTTCTGTACGTGGCAGTCTCATAAATGGTAGTGAGTGCCATTTTAATCAGAGAGGAAGACAGGAAGCAAAAGCCCGTTTACATCGTAATACAAAATTTGGTGGTAGCCGAAGTCATATATAAGAGATGGAGAAATTGGTGTCGGTAGTCGTAGTCAGAACAAGGAAATTGAAACCCTACTTCAAAGCTCACAACATAAAGGTATTAATGGACTCACCCATCAGAAGCCTCTTAAATTCACCAGAGATAAGTGGAAGAATGGTAAAATGGGCAATTGAACTTGGGTAATACGAGATCCGTTATGAACTAAGAATGTCAATCAAGGGTCAAATACTAGTAGATTTTTTGTGTGGTGGATTTCACTCACGAATAAGAAAATGTGAATGGGGAGCTGCAAACAAAAATTGAAGGAGAATCTTGGAAGCTATTTGTCAATGGAGCCTCGAATAATAAAAGTACTAGAGTGGGAATAGTGGAACAAACTCCGTTTAGAGAAACCCTTGAGCACTCCATCTATTTCGAGTTCAATACGTCAAATAATGAGGTAGAATATGAAACTTTGATAGCAGAAGTCAGCATGTTGTTGGAACTTGAGGTAACGAAAATAGAAAATTTTAGTGATTCCATGTTAATTATGAAACAGGTAATGTGAGAATTCACAGCAAAAGACACGAGAATGATAGAATATTTACAACAGACAAAAGACATACTGAATTTGCTAAAGAATTATGAGATCTACTAGATATCAAGGGCTGAAAATAGTCATGAAGATGCATTAGCAACCTTGGGATCATCACTACAACTCCCCTACAAAAGGAATGTGCTAGTGGAACTTTTCGAAGAATCAAGCATAAAGCATTTATTTCCAAACATAATGGACGTGGAAGTCGAAGTAGAGCCTAGTTGGCAGAATGACATAATCTGCTACTTGGCAAAAGGAGAATTACCCGAAGATAAACATCTGGGAGAAAAGTTCCGCTACAAAGTTTTGGGTATTCATTAATTTATGAAATATTATATAGAAGATCCTTTACAGGTCCGAACCTAAAATGTCTGAAGATGAAAGAGGCCCAATATTTACAGACGGAAATTCACGAGGGTATTTATTGAAATCACACCGGAGGGAGAGCGTTAGCGCATAAAATACTAAATGAAAGGTACTATTGGCCTAAAATGCACCAGGATGCCAAGCAGTATGCAAGAAGATGTATTAAATGCCAACGTTTCGCTCTCATAGCAAAGATGGCACCTGGAGAGCTCGATATAGTAATAAGACCATGGCCGTTCATGCAACGGGCTATGGATATCGTGGGGCCACTATTCACTACATTTGCTAAACAAATGTTTTCTATTGCTCGCAACAGATTATTTCACAAAATGGATTGAAGCTGAGGCATACGCAAGAATTTAAGAAGAGAAAGTGAAGGGATTTTTGTTGAAAAATATTTTGTGTAGATACGGGATCCCTCGAATACTTGAATCGGACAACAGACTCTAGTTCACTAGGATTATGCTTAAAACCTTCTGCAAATGGTTACTAATTATCAACTGATTCTCTATGCCTTACTATTCATAAGGAAACGGCCAAGCTAAAAGGTTCAATGGAATTATACTGGAAAGTTTGAAGAAATGACTAGAATCAACAAAAAAAGGGTAGAAGAACTACCAGTAGTACTATGGACATACAAAACCACGCTCAGAAAGTCAACGGGAGAAACCCCATTTGCTCTAGCGTATGGAACTGAAGCTGTAAAACCTGTTGAGATGGAAAGTCGAACTATGAGATCAAGTCTAAGTGAATGATTCTATAAAAAGAATAACTTAATTTAAAAAGAAAATAAGAAAATAGGGATTTCAAAAGGGAGATCTGGTATTAAAGAAATTTTTTCAGACGAAAGAAAAGTTGGGGCTAAATTTAGAAGGAACGTACATTGTCAGCACAATTGGGAGCAACAGATACTATTAATATTTAACAATGAAAGATGGTCGAGACCTAGCCAGACCTTAGAATGCTGCGACCTGAAAAGATATCATGTTTGGTGTGTATATATAAAAATCATTATAGTAAAATATTTTCCTGTAAGAGTTTTCCATATAAATTTCCTGGTTTTAACTGCTTCCTTAACAAATGTAAACGAAAAATGGGGTCATGGTTCTAAAATGAACCTAATTAGGTCCTTGAGATCGGATTACACTACAACGGGTAGGCGTTTTCTAAAGGAAACAGAGGCCATGGTTCTAAAATGAACCTAAGTCCTAGAAAATGAACTGCACTACAATGGGAAGTTGTTATCTAAATGAAATTATGACCATGGTACTAAAATAAACTTACGTCCTTGAGAATGGACTACACTATAATGGACAGTTGTTCTCTAAAGGAAACTGGGATCATAGTTCTGAAATGAACCTAAGTTCTAGAGAACGAATTACACTAGAATGGCCAGTTGTTCTCTGAGGAAATTGGGGCCACGGTTCTAAAATGAACCAAAGTCCTTGAAAATGGACTGCGTTACAATGGACAGTCGTTCTCTAAAGGAAACTTGGCCATGGTTCTAAAATGAACTTATGTCCTTGAGAATGTACACTACAATGGGTAGCCGTTCTCTAAAGGGAAGTACAACCATGGTTCTAAAATAAATCAAAGTCCTAAAGAATGGACTCCCCTACAATGGGTAACCATTCTCTAAAGAAAATTAGGGCCATGGCTTTAAAGTGAACCTAAGTCCTTGAGAACGGGCTACACTACAATGACCAGTTGTTCTCTAAAGAAAACGAGGACCATGGTTCTAAAATGAACCTAAGTCCTAGAGAAAAAATTACAATACAATGGGTAGTTGTTCTCTAAAAGAAACATGGGCAATGTTTCTAAAATTAGCGTAAGTCCTTGAGAACGGACTGCGGGTAGCCGTTTTCTAAAGGAGACCGAGGCCATGATTCTAAAAAGAACCTAAGTTCTTGAGAATATGCTGTACTATAATGGGCAGCCGTTCTCTAAAAGAAAGTGGGGTCATGGTTCTGAAATGAACGTGAGTCCTTGAGAACGGACTACACTACAATGGGCAGCCGTTCTTTAAAGGAAACGGAGGCCATGGTTCTAAAATAAACAGAATTCCTTAAGAACGGACTACACTGTAATGAATAGCCGTTCTCTAAAGGAAATTAAGATCAAAATTTAGAAGTCCTTATGAACGGAGGAAGAATGCATCAAAGAATTTTGGGAAGGAAAGCACAACGGGAAAAGCTTTGCAATTAAAAGTAAAGAAGGAAAATTGCCAAGTCATGGAGAAAAGAAAAGTTCTTTTCATTGATAAAGAAAAAGAAAGAAAGTGCATTGCGATAAAAAAATACAGAATTAAGAAATAATGATAGTTTTCTCAACAGAAATGTTGGCAACAACATCATTAGTAGAAGAGGCTTCAACGGTAGCATCTTCCAAAATCGGGGCCAAAGGCTCTTCAGAAAGAGGTCATCTCGGAGGATTATAAGCTAAGCCGTCTCTTTAGCCTAAACTATAGATGGCTTGCTCAGCTTCGTCAAAGGCAACTTGAAACTCCACCTCTACTTGCTTGAGGCTTTCAACCTCAAAATGGCTATCTCCTCAGCTTATTTTTTAGTGGTTTCCCATAACTTTACCTCATTCATCCTTAACTGCTCAATTTCAGCTTGAAGTCTAGAAATTAAGGCTCGATGCTCAGCCAGTTCACCACGTAACTAACCAAAGCTTACTCGCGTAAAAGGTGATACTCCGGAAGCGAGTTGTGGTGAATGATAGCCTGAAAATGGAAGGAAAATGAGTTGAAGTATGAGAAAATGGCAAAAGGAAAAAAGGTAGAAATTTGAAAACTCACAAGAATCAAGTCATGGCTCAAGGAATTAAAAGGCCCCCGATTAACATGTTACGGGTTGTTTAGGTGTCTATGTCAAAGATCAAGCCTCGAGCAATTATGTGAGCCGCCTGAGGATCGTTCAAAAAGCTAACCGAAGTGGAAATCTGGGGAGCGTTGGTGAATCTCCTCAATCTCCAATGGAGGAACTCCTCGATATTCGCCTGAGGAGGATCAGGACCAGCAGTGTTTGCCCTCGGTTGAGAAACGGGAGGAAGAGTAGGAGGATGGACAGAAGTACCCCCATTTGCAGTGGGGGAAGGAGGACCAAAACTTGAAGCATCCATTCTGAAAAGGGCATTCCTTCCCCTGATGTCTCCTATCATAGTGCAAAGCCGCTTGGTCATATCTAACGGTCGTCGTTGAAGAGGGAGACAACTTTTCTTCTTCTTCTTTGGAGTCTGTTGGCTTAGATGAAATTTTAGAGATAGGAAATCAGGGAGATGTAGAGCAGAAAAGGAGGAATCAGGATGCCTCTTGGGAGACAAGCCGAGGAAGAGGGAGCTGATGTCAAGTCAACGGAAGCAGGAATGAGTGTAGTGGTGACTTTTCTTCTACGATCGAGAAGAAGGTACCAACTTCAAACGGGACAACGAAAATCGGCTATCACCCGCTCAGTGTTTTCCTTTGACTGGAACAACCTCACGTTGGCTCGTTTGTCCGAATCACACAAAAATATATCGGTAGGGAATGTATAATCTCGAAAGAGACATGGAATACAATAATAACTCTCTTAACTCATTCTCTCAATTTCTCACTATTCTAATTATATTCCATTATCATCCCCATACCAAAAATTTCTTTTACACAGTAATGAAAACCTAAGACTCAATCAATGTTGTTAGTTAACAAATATTAGTGATAAAAATATAATTTTTTAATAAGAAATATCAGTTCACACCATTTGGTTTCTTATTCTTCTTGTTTTTCTTTTATTTTTAGTTTTTGCCAAAGACATGCGGGGTCTTTCTCTTAGTGATCGGGGTCCCTTTCGGTACCAAAAGATATGGACTTTGAGGCAGAATCTTTAGGCATTTGATTCTATTCCAACCTTTAATGGAGAAAAGTAAAAAAAAGGTGCTTTAGCACATGTTCCTGAGCAGTTTTCTTGTGTAAAAGTTAATGAAAAGTGAACTCTAATATGTGTCTTCTTTTGCTACACCCATGGTTGATGGAAAGAATCATCCTTCCAATAGGTGAACATGATATGATTATATTATATCCAGCTAAGATGCTGTTGTTCGAAAACAACAGTCTAAATTAGATCAAAATGAAAGTAACTTTTTTTAAATGTTTTTAGGTGTGTTAATCTATGCCGTTCTATTTACTCTACAATTTAGATTCTACAGAATTCTTTCATGTTTACCTAATAAGAGAAGCCCGATTCCCGTAAAGTAAGGCGGAGAGAAACTTCATTTTGGAACAAGTAACTAGGTCAAGTTGGGTCAAATAACAAACCAATGTCTTAAAACACTAATGATGACTGAGATGCCCTACAAATGAGGAGTATTAAAACAGTATGACGAAATAACAATATTGCCTTCTCTTATAAATGTGGTGAAACTTTATGTGAAATTAAGGAAAATACAATTTGTGTGAGACGGTGTTAGAGGTAAATATATAGAATAATTTAAATATTCAATTAAGTGTGAATGCACTGATCATCTTAAAATGACTCATTTGTGAAACCCAATTAAAATGTGAACATTTTGTAAAACGTAGGTAAGGAAAATAGTTGTGTATCTGCTATTATTTCTATTTTATTTATTGTATATGGGTGGGTATGAAATTATATGCTACTCCAGTGTACACACGTAACAGAATTGTTCCACAGCTATATTAACAGTTTTAGACACTCCATACACACACCTAGGTCAAAGTTTAATTAAGATCCAGACCATTAGTAAGAACCTCCACTGCAACAAAAAAAACACTATGATCGCGGTTAAAAAACGTTATCATAGGGTTTCGATTGCGTTTCTGCAAACGCTAGGTATACCAAAGTTATTAAAGTCCGCTACTTATGATAGCGTGTTTTAACCGCTATAAAAAAGCCTACGATTGCGTTCTTTAAACGCTATCAAAAGATTTTTATAGCATTTTATAAATACTGTAGTAGGTTTTTTATAACTTTTTATAAATCCTATCGTAGGTCTTTCATAACATTTTTCATTACTTATTGTTTTGTTAATGTTATTAAATACTTTTTATAACTTTTTTTGACTTATACTTACAATTGTGCAAATATAAAAAATAAATAACTTTTCAAAAAATATCGTGAAATAATAAAGTCACAAATCATTTTATTTAATTAGTCAAAATTGTTACATACTAATTGTCTACTAGAAATCATATTTTAAAATGATAATTACATATTGATTTTTACATAGAGCAAGCAAAAGTAATTTATCCAAAAAACTAAAATTTAATATAAATTGACATTTAGGTACTCAAGGTGGAGGTCCCTAGGAGGTCCACTTGGTAATTTTTTTTGGAGAAGACGGTGACGCATGTAACTGTCTTGATGATGTTTCAGGACAAGATCAAAGTGTCTCCTATCAGAAGGATTTGTATGGATTGCTCGAAGAACCCATTTCTCTTGATTCTAACATAACACAACGGTGGATGGGTTAAAACACCAAGATCTTGTAGTGCTCACAGTTTCAGCAGATTAATTTAGCTCTAATAAGCGGACTATAAAGAATAAAACCCAGCAACCCAAGCCCAAGTATTTAAATTAAGGAAATAATAAAGTTTTTTATCACTCAACTAACAACTTGATGTTGATGAGGAAAAAAACCAAGGACTTGATGGTTAGAGAGTGTGCTTTATTCATGAAAATTTTCAAAAGTTGTTAAAAGTTTAAGTGCACTTGAAATAAAGTTCACAAACATTTCATTTCGATATATTAAATAGTGACTTCAATCATGGCCAAGAGATTAACATTGTTAAATTTTTAAGTGGTTATAATCACTAAAATAAAAGAAAAAAAAGGTAAAATATAGATCAATAAGTGGTTCTGATCACAAAAATTAAATCTTCCATATAATGTGACTGAGAAGAAACTATATATTCTTCTATATTCTTGGATTACTTAATTCATAAAATTCGATACCAATTGTATATATATTTTAAATTTTACTAACGTAACATTCCTAGTCTCTAGGTACTAAGCTCTTGCATAAGTAATTAATGGGTAAGCAAAGACCATTCTCTAATTGATGTCTCACTAACTCTTCATCCAATAAGTTTAAATTTTACAAAAGGATAATAACCAAATATTTTGAGTTTCTTACCAAAATGACAGATGGTGGTATTTTGGGAATGAAATTGTACTTGTATGAAATAATGCGTGTTGGCTAATTAAAGTAAAATTACATGAGGTATTTGTGTAGGTTTTGAAACTAGATAATTTTTTTCCTGGTTAAAAGAATAAAAAAAATACAGATATACAATAGGCATACTCTAGGTACAATATAACATTTTTTGTGCTCTAATATAAAAGCAATAACCATACCTACAAAGGACTATCTCACTTAACAAATAGTGAAAGCCAGTTCTCAGTTCTCAATTTCTTCACAATTTACAATTTAAATTAGATGTATCTGATCCTTTAATATACCAGAACTTATCCTTAACAACTCTTACTATACTTCCATTGATGACACAACAATTCCCTAGATTTATCCTAAAATATTCTACCATTTCTTTCCATGTACACAAAATAAGCAAAAGTAATAAAAGCAATAAGAGAGTTCATAGTGTCCCATGAGTTTCTGCCAAATAGATTTCAATGTCTCACATTGAGCAAAAAGGTGATGGATAGATTTTGCTTGACCTATACAAAAGATAGTCAGGACTAGTAGCAGGGTTCCACTTAGCTATATTATCCTTGGTGGCAAGCCTTTCTCTACTAGTCAGGACTAGTAGCAGGGTTCCAGCCAAGCTATGAAGCTGCATTTGGCGCTGGAGGAGAAGAGTGAAATGCTTCAGTTCCATCGATGCGTCAATGTTGATTTCAGGCTAAATCATATTCTCTACTAAATGATTTGACTGACTGGAACTTGGAAGTTCAGCCCGGTATCCCTGATTAGTATGCCTCATTGTTGATCTGCCATACTTGCTGATAAGGACCCAGCCCCAAAGGATGTCAAGGATAAGTGAGCAACTTGGCTTTATTTCCATTGCTAATTATAAACTATAATTCTCATCTTTAATAGTATACCCAAAAAGGTTTAGAAGGTATTGTAACAATGCATTATAGAGAATGTCCGTGAAATTAAAACAAAAGACTTGATATTATTTATAACTAAAATATTTTAGTTTTATACACATGACATTAAATCATAGGAAGAATCCTGAATACTCAAGGGGTATAAAAGATTTTAAGGTGAATGTGTTTGTTTGAATTGAGTGAGAGTCAACTTCTATTTTCAAAAAGAGAGCATGATTTTGGAGAGTCATGTGATGTAGTTTTGAAAGGAAACATATTGCATGTGAAGGAAGGACTATAATAAATGTAGTAGATGATGATGGAGACAAAACCCTATCCGTTCTTCACATTATTCGTGACCTCCTTGTCTTCCGAGTCAACCCCATACAACATTGACCGCTGATCATTTATGTAACCTAACGTAGTTAATACCTCCAAAACTAATCAAATTCTAGCTTAAATGTTAATATAAAAAATTGATAGGAAAATGAGAGTAGAAAAAAATGGGAATGAAAGAAAAATTAACGGAGTATCAGACAAATGTTATTACAATATATTTTGATTTTCGCTTTTATAAAAACCAAACAATTAAATATATTCTTCGTGATTCTTTTGATCTTTTAGTTACTTTTGAGATCCAAACAAACTTAGTGTTGATGGTTGAAACTTACGAAGATAATGACTAAATTTGAGATACGAATTTTGTGGTCTAAAATCTTTATAATCAAAACTATTTAAATGAGAGTTGTAAAGGATAGATTTATTTCACATCCGTTCAACGATTATGTGCATAATTTAAAAATAAGATCGGAATTATTTCAATGAGAGTTGTAAAGGATATTTTTGGAACTAGAATAGTAAAGGGGTATAAAGTAGAGAGAGATTGAGCAAAGAGTATACGATTGCATTCAATTGATTTTCAAGGTTGTTCATGCTCTTATTTATACATAAATTTATAACTAATTAATGATAAATCGCTATTTACGTTGCTGGACTTGATGGATAGTTATGATTGCAATCTGGCTGTTATGAAGGAATATTCTTTTTCAGAATCCCCTTCATATATGTCAGGATGATATGATAGCTCTTGTGCATCCACGTCTCTTTGTTACTTCGGCTTAGATCTTGCCACGTGTAAAATAGTTTTTGCTTGTTCATTGGCCTCATTATACTCGATGAAATTCATTCATCGAAGTGCGATGATGATCGCTTTTTCTTCTGACCTTTCGTCTTCTCGTTGTCCATTTTCACGTACTTCTTGGGAACATGCAACGCATTTTCTCAAGCCGTTTTTGGCAGACTACAAAATTACCTTTTCGTTAGCCGTCATGATGATTCGTTTCCTTCACACCTTTTCAATCATACATTTTCATTTAAGTGCACTTTTCTAGGGGATTTTCTGTATTTGAGTGAGTTTATTTTCTATTTCAGGTCCATGTCCTATTTATAGGACCATTATCTTCACTTCACACACTTCTTGTTTTCAAACTCGTAAGTTTCTTCCATTTTCTCTGTTACATCTCTTTCATCTATCTTCTTTATCTTCCAAATATATATGGAGGAAGTTACCATATTCTCTCTTACCATTCCTAAGGTTAGGAACGAGCCCGAGTTTAAGGAGTTTATGATGATTTACTAAGACGCATTTCCCTCTAACGTCCTCTGTTTTCTTAGGGAAAATGGTACATCGGGTGCCCCTATAAACCCCCTCTGAAATTACAATTCACCCAATGTACATAGCTCTAGGTTTCAAATTTTATGTTTCCCCGCTTCCAAGAATTCAATAGTCACTACGGCTTAGCCCCCTCCTAATTTACTCCAAGCTCTTATAGGATAGTGCTATGTTTTAAAGCCTTAAATATACTATATAATATATGTTTAGATTTGACTAAGCTTCGTATAACCTACTATGTCAAATCCCAGGGAGAAAGCTATCACCTGGCCTCTAGAATGGATAGACAAGGTTTTTTTTAATGAAAGTGACGTTTTGAACATTGAAGGGACTTGGAGCGGTGACGACCGCTAGATTATTCCCCGTAGATGGGGTATTTTCTATAAGTCTTCTGGCCTGAACTCTATTTTCCTTTCTCCATCTTTTAATCTTTTCATTTATTCTTCTTTTTGCATAATTATTTTTCCGTTGCTAACTTATTTCTTGTAATTTAAATGAACGTGCAAACCTCAGGCCATTCTTCTTTAAAGCAAACACTACAGTGGTGACAGCTGGTTACCATTTCCATATCTGAGACTGGCGCCTCTTGTTGGACCCTAGGAGAGAAGGAACTACTGTACTTGTGCTTGCGCCCGTTGCTTCAACGTCAGCTCCTTCTTCTCGGGTTTCCCTCCTAAGAGGTATTCTTATCCGTCTTTCTGTTCTGCTTCTCCTTCCCGTCTTCCTTTCTAAAACAGTACTTCTGAGTCAACAGACTCTGAAGAAGAATACATTGTTCCCCTTCAAAGAAGAACTTAAGAAATGATGAAGTGTCTACGCACCATGGCGAGGTGGGGGAAGGAACAGTCACCCGAGAACAGATGCTGCTAGTCCATCCAGCATGAAGATGGTCCTGCTCGTTCGGTTATTGCTCCCCCAACTACTTATCAAGAGGTAATCGCTCTCGTTCCTAAGCCTCCTCAAGTGAACACTAAGGAGGTTCACTAATGCTCCTCCAATTCTAGCCTCTATCAGCTTCCTGAACGATCCTCAGGCTACTCATATCATTTCTCGTGGTTTAAGCTGGTCATCACGGCGCGTGCGTGGCGAAAGCGTGAATGCCATTGACCTTTTAAAAAAATTAAACTTAATAAAAATCGAATATTTTAATAAAATAAAACTTGCGCAATGCCATGGTAACCAAATAAAAACCTTTATTGAAAACTCTTTTTCAATCATTCGGGATCTATTATATATTTATAAGTTAAAAATCTACAACATACAATGTTAGGAATCATATACCTCTTGTAGTCTATATCAAGTGTGCTTGCAGAAATCGATCGATCCTCTATTCCAACGATCAGTAGACTCCAAGATCCACACCAAAATCTTCCAAGTCAATCATTAACGCACTAGGATGTGTGTGGGCACGTAGAATATTACAAGACACTTTTTCTGTCTCTAGATGTTCTCAACACATGATAACTAGAGATTTACTGAGAAAGACTATAGTGAGACGATTTTCTAAAAGAACGTGATGATTCTTCTTTTAGAGATTTTATTAACGTTTAATCACATAAGAAAATCTCTATGACACCGATCGTGTTCTCAATTCAACTCATAACTGACGAGCTGATGATCTGATCACCTGATTCTCTCATCTTCTTTTAACAACTAAGGTGATTAGAATAATATATGTCTATATTCTAGATAATGGCGTATCATATTTTTAAGGATAAACTAAAATAATATTTAATTGTTAAATTACCAATTGCAGTGGGACCCGTAATTGTGCACAATTGTAGTGCAACATGGCACTGCAGTGTGCCGTGAGCCAGCACAGTACCTCACGGCACCACTGTAGTGTCATGTGGCACTACACTGTTGCACACTCACTATTGTAATGCAACATGGCACCACAATAATCAATGTCAATTTCCGATACTATATCAGTGATTGGCATGTGGTAATTACTATGAATTAAATATTTATTTTATTAAGTTAATTATTTAGATATCAGTTAATTCAAAATTAACATACATGATTATGTCTATCAACTAATTTATCTATTATTTTACAAATAACAAATTTAGTTGATTTAAATTATTATCTAATAATAATTTAATTATCTGATTTCATAAATTAGATATTCTGTCTCACTTATCGATAATTAAAAAAATTGATAATTATTTATATTTATAATTTCTGAAATTTATATTTAAATATATAAATAATTCAATTAATTTATTAATCACACATAATTATCTCATAATTATGTACTTGCCCCAGAATAAAAATTATTTTTGTAAGTCAGTTCTTTTCTCATGTCCTGAAAATACTTACACCCTAGACAGCGTAGTATAGAACTGACTTGGGACCATGGATCTACAATCATAAGCTCCAATAAACTAGATTATTAATTAAATTTTTTAATTAAATAATCTTGTTTATTAATTCCATTATTAATCCACTATAAATATAGAATTACCCTCTTAGAGATTATAGAATGTATTTACAGAGTATTCTCATATAGTCTACTGACATAATCATTCCATGTAGTTCTGTCCTCCAATTATTGATTCATAAATTAGAACTAGTCAAAATTTTCGGTTTACCCTTCTAATTAACTCTTGATCCTTAAGTACCATTAATCCACTAGTGAAGACTAATTTATAATCTTATTATAAATTTGAGCTCGATAATCATTCAGTTTCAGAATTAACACTTAAGGGAACTAATATACGATTTGTTGTGAAAACTTAAATTCTAAATTTTGTAAGATCATGTCCCAATCCATGCACATCACTGAATCTCCAAAATAAAAGTCACTAGCCTAATTAACAAACAGACCTTAACGAGTGAATCAAAAGATCCAGTAGACATGCATAGGAGTTCAGGACTATTCAGGGTTCAAACTGATCTACATATGGTCATCGAATTGATGTGTATTAAATCATTATGATAAACGACACGTTAATAAAGATATTAATTCACATCGATTCTGGCATATATAATCTTATTATATAAAGTATCTTCACTAAGATGTTTATCCACATCAATGATCTGGATCTAGATCACACGCATTCATAATACTTAATGAACCGTACTAGAAATCATTCATTAAAGATTTGATACTTTAATATGTTGCTGGCAATTTTATTCATTATCTATGATCTTAATCCTCTCGTACTAATACAAGATCATAGTCTCATTAATGAATATGAAATTTTCAGATATTTATATAAACTATTCAACAATAATTTAAAAGAACAATTATAAGAAAAATGTATTCCTCTTTAAATTTCATTCAAAATGTCAATACACATGCTTTGAGGGCATAACCTCCAACAATTTAATATATAATTCTGACATTCAAACCAAGCGTAACATGACTATTGGGGAGCTTTTCAGTTCTCTAAGTCATGACCTGATTCGAGTAAGTCTTCCTTTTTTTCATTTTCTATTTCCATTTTATTTTTCAGTTTCCTTGTACTTCTTTTTATTTTTCTCAGGCTATCACTCACCATAACGCTATTCAAGAATACCACATCCTACACGAGCAAGCTTTGGTTAATCTTTGAGGGTCAAACTCTAATTTCTAGCCTTGAGATGAAATCGAGCAACTAAAGGGAACTAAGGTGGAGCTACCGGAGATGGTTGAAAAGATGGTTGAGGAAATAGTTTTATTGAAGGTTGAAAACCTCAAGCAGGACGAGTCCCTGAAAGCTGCAGATCTAGCCAGGACTCAAGCCGTTGAGGAGAATGAGAAGTAGTTGAAATTGAGTTTCAAGTGACTTTTGAGGAAGCCGAGCAAACCATCTATAGTCTAGGCTATAGAGACGGCTTGACTTAACCTCCTATGAGAAGGCTTCTTTATGATGAGCCTTTGACTCTAGTTCTTGAAGATGTTCCAGCTGACGTTGCTCTTACTTAGGTTGCATCCACTAATGTTTCCGTTGAAGATCATATCGTCATCTCTTAACTTTGTACTTTTTCTTTTCTGCACTTCTCTTTCTTTTTAACTTAATGTACTATGTTTTCCCCTTTCTAATGAGAAGAACTTTTCTTTTCTTAATGACTTAGCAACTTTCTTTCATTTCTTTTGCTGCAAAGCTCTTCTCCGTTGAGCTTCCCTTGCCAAAATTATTTAACACATTCCTTCTCTATTTATAAGGACCTCTGAACTTTAATCTTAATTTTCTCTAGAGAATGGTTGCGCACTGTAATCCAGTCTGTTCTCAAGGACTTAGGTTTATTTTAGAACTATGGCCCCAGTTTTCTTTAGAGAACGGTTGTCCATTGTAGTGTAGTCTATTATCAAGGTCTTAGGTTCATTTTAGAACCCTGGCCCCAGTTTCCTTTAGAGAATGGTTGTCCATTGTAGTGTAGTCTGTTCTTAAGGACTTAGGTTCATTTTGAAACCATGGCCCTGGTTTTCTTTACAGAACGGTTGCCCATTGTAGTGTAGTCTATTCTCAAGGACTTAGGTTCATTTTAGAACCATGACCCCATTTTCCTTTAGAAAACAACTACCTATTATAGTGTATTCCGTTCTTAAAGGACTTAGATTCATTTTAGATACATGACCTCGATTTCCTTTAGAAAATGGCTTCCCATTATGTAGTCCATTCTCAAGGTCTTACGTTCATTTTAGAACCATGGCTCCAGTTTTCTTTAGAGAACGGTTGCCCTACGTAATGCATTTTAGGGGTGCAACATTCCACGTCTTGGCTAGTTCTTGACCGCCTTCCATTGTTAAACTGTAATTTCCACCGCTTCCAATTTCATTGACGATATATGGTCCTTCTCAATTTGGCCCCAACTTTCATTTTGTCTGAAAAATCTTCTTCAGTATCAGATCTCCCTTTTGAAATCCTCGTTTCCTCATTTTCTTTCAAAAATAAGTTCTTCTCTTTTTATTGTAGTTGGCCATTCAGATTAATGCCATTTCTCTCTTTTCTTCCAGAAGGTCCAATTTTTCTTTCATCAATTATGTATTTTATGGCTCATTCAGGCGATTTCATAGTTAGGCTTTCAATCTCGACGGGTATTAGTGCTTCCGTTTTGTAAGCCAGAACGAATGGGATTTCTCCCGTTGACTCTCTAGGAGTCATCATGTATGCCTACATTACTGTTGTTAGTTCTTCTTCCCCCTTTCCTTTAGTTGATTCTAGTCACTTTCTAGACTTCCCAATATGATCTGATTTGATCTTTTCGCTTGGTCTTTCCTTACGGATAGTATGGCGTAGAAAATCGGTTGATAATTATCAGTCCTTTAGAGAAAGTTTTAACCGTTTTCCCTATGAACTTGAGTCTGTTGTCTGATGCAAATATTCATGGGATTCCGCATCTCCACAAAAAACCATTTTATTTCTTCTTCTCAAATCCTTGAGTAATCTGTTGCGACCAACAAAAAGCGCTTCTGATCAGGTGGTATGGGAAGCAACCCTACGATATCCAGAGCCCATTGTATGAATGGCCATAGGCTCGCTACCATGTTGAGCTTGCCGGGTGCCATTTTCACTATGAGGGTGAAACGTTGGCACTTGTTACCCTTCATTCAATATTTTATGCACTAACGATCTTCCTCCGGTATGATTTTTACATACTCGTTCGTGAATTTCCGCTAGCACATATTGGGCCTCTTTTGCCTTCAGACATTTTAGATACAGACTTGAAAAAGACCTTCTATACAATATTTTGTTAATTAGCGAATACATGGTGCTTTGCCCTGAACTTTTCTCCCTAGATGTTTGTTTTCAGGTAATTCCCCTTTTTCCAAATAGTGGATTATGTCATTCTACCAACATGGCTCCACTTTGACTTCTACGTCCGCAACATTTTGCAATGGACGCTTTATGCTTGGTTTTTCGAGAAATTCCACCATTATTTTGTAGGGGGTTCTAGTGACGATCCCAAGTTTGCATGACTACTTTTAGCTCTCGGTATCTGGTAGATCTTGTAGTTCTTCAGGAGATTCAATAGGCCTTTAGTCCGTTGAATTCTGTCGTTACCTATATCACAATTACCATGGAGTCACAAAATATTTTTATTTCCGTTACCTCAAGTTCCAACAGCATGTTGACTCCTACTATCAAAGCTTCATAATCTGCCTCATTATTTGACGCATTAAACCTGAAAGAGAGGGAATGCTAAAGGATTTCTCCAAATAGAGTTTACACCAATATTCTCGCGCCAACACCTTTGTTTTTTAGGCCCCATCAACAAATACTTTCCAAGATTCGTTCTCCATTTTTTTTTATTTCTCTTTACTTTCGTCTTCTTCGTCGTGAGTGAAGTCTGCTACAAAGTCCGCTAACACTTGCCATTTGATTGACATTCTTGGCTCATAGCGGATTTCCCATTTTGCATCCTTCCGCTTATCTCTGGTGAATACAACAAACTTCTGATTGGTGACTCCGTTAACACCATTATACTGTGAGCTTGGAAGTAGGGTTCTATCTTCCTTACTGCAACTAGAACCGCTAACATTAAGTTATCCATCTTCTTATATCTTACTACGGCTACCACCAAAGTTTTACTTACGAAGTAAACGAATTTTTACTTCCTGTCTTCCTCTCTGATTAAAATGACACTTATTCTCATTTGTAAGACTGCAACGTATATAAGTAATTCTTCACTAGGAAGTGGCTTCAAGAGCAACGACAGGGTCATCATGTACTAGGTGTCCCAAAAAAATTTCCACTGCCACTCCGAAAGTGCACTTCTCTGGGCTAAGTTTCATGGAGCTTTTTCTAGGGATGGAAATCCAGATCTCTGATGTGATCTTGTCGTTCACTACTCTTAACCATCATGTTGTCCGCGTAGACTTCCATTGTCTTTCTGATTTGTTCGTGAAAGATCTTGCTTACAAACCCCTGGTAAGCTGAACCTGTATTTTTTAAACTAAATGACATCATCTTATAACAGAAAATACATTGACGAAGAAAGTCTTTTTTTGATTAGGTTGAAACATTTTCACCTAATTATATCTTGAATACGCATCCATGAAGTTGAGTTCATGCCCCGAGGTTACATCCACCATCTGGTCTATCTTTGACAATGGATAGTCATCTTTTGGGCAAGCTTTTTTCATATATGTGAAGTCAACACAGATCCTCCATTTTTCATTCTTCTTTTTCACCATGACTATTTTGGTGAGACATTCTGGGTAGTCTACTTCTTAGATGAAGTCGGCTCTCAAGAGCTTATCTACCACTTCTTTAATTGTCGTGTTTCGTTCTAGAGCAAAGTTTCTTCTTCACTGTTTTATCGGCTTGAAGGTGGGATCCATGTTCAAAAGTCCTTCAACATCTCCTTTTTCGTTTCTTCAAGTTGCGCCCTGATGTTGGTTGACTCGTAGGTTCCTTACTTAAGGTACATAAGTTTAGTGACTTCTCCCACTTCGTACATCAGATTAGGCAGACCCTCTTGTCCGTCCTCCATTGATTGCTATTACTCTGTGATCTTGGTCGTTTGTCCGTCAGGCTTTTTTTCAGTCGTCGTTCGTCTGACGGATTCCAATGCCATTATAGCGTAGATGCAAGTAGTAGCTTGATCTCTCTTAATTGTCTTTATTCCTTTCAGGGATGGATACTTCAGTATCTGATAATAAGTGGACGGAGCAGCCTTTATCTTGTATAACCACATCTTTCCCAAGATTACATTGTATGGGGATGGAGTGTCAATAATTACAAATTCTGTCAGATGATTGAACGACTCTGCCTTCACCAGGAGGGTTATCATTCCTTCAGAGTAATTTATCTTCCTGTGAAACCAATCAATGGCTGTGACGGTCCTTGCAACTTTTGATTGCCCATGGATATTTTTTCAAAGATCGATAGAGAATGTTGACGGTTAATAAATACAAAACTAAACCAATTAATCTTGAATTAGTAACACAAATATCTAAATTCAAATCTCAAATCTTGACCGTTAATAAATATTAAATTCTAAATATTAAATTCGAATCCTCAGTCCCAACGCTTGAATTCAAATAAATCTAATTCATGAATCCAAATACTAATCTAAATGTTGAATATAAATCTTGAAGATTTTTTTTTTGTAAACATGCCCTTAAATCCTTCAACTGACCAATGGTAACATATACCATCTCAATCTCTTGATAAGATGCACATAGTTAAATTATTTGCGTAGGCTGGCCGTATCATATTATATTATTGGCATGTTTACTTTTAAAATTAGTTTAGTTATATGTGCGGTACAAGCGATGCTTACATTTTTAATTTTTCATCATCATTTTGATTGTTTCTCATATTATTAAATAAATAAAAATCTTGAATAATATACATTTATTTGTAAATGAGATTAAAACCATAATTATAAAATATTATAGTTTTCATAAGTCTTACCATCAAATTTCTTTAATTAAGTTATGAGAGCACATGCACACACTCCATGATACATTTTTTAGTTTAACTTGTTTTAGTATATTGTTTTTTATTTTTATTTTTATGTGACAAATGAACTAATTGAATTTGCAAAAAATATCTAAAGTCATCTCTTATCTAAATATAAAACTTAATTTAGGAATAACAAATAAGTAAAGCACTTCATCAAGATATACATCATTATGACATATAAGTAAAAATAAAAAAATAATTAATAATGCATCATTAATAGCCTCAATAAATATTCTGAGAATTATAAAAATAAGGAGTGAGCAAGATCGTCTAAAAATTATTATCCTTATGATGTTCTCACTTTCAATACACATTAACGATGGATTATTCTCATTTCAAGCCATTTGATATTTATTTACTTTTCTAACACGTGTGTAGCATGTGAATATAAAATAATTATGTATTGTTAATATATGTTAACTTTGCTTATGTATTTTGCATTTTGAGCTAAGTTACTAAAATAATTATGTAGTGAAATAGTTTCATTTTAAGGTCTCTAAAATAAATTTATTGGGTGAATAGTACTTTTATTATATGTCATTCTTGCAATAAAAGTTCATTACCATACATATAATTTATTATTTTATTCTTTATACTTTCATATTAATAATAAATAAGTCTCAGTACAATCAGGGAAGCATGTTGATGGTTATATGACTCAGAACCTGATATTAATAGGAGATAACGCCAATATGTCTTTAGACCAATCTGAAAAACAAGTTGATGGTTATCCGACTCAGAACCCAATATATAATAGGGTGAGAGAAAGTCTCAATGCACAAACTATCTTTTGGTGTTAAGAATGTTCAATACGACTGACACATCTTGTTAAGATCGAGACACAAGCTACGATGCCACTTTTTAGTATTTATGCAATTTCTATGTACCTCAATTCATTATATATGTAGTTCGATAACCCAAATATTAATATAATAGTAAATATCCAAGCATAGATAATAAAAAAAAAATTAACAGTACAGTAGAGAAATAACTGCACCAAATTTTATATGAAAACCCCAAATTTTATATGAAAACCCCTTTAGAGTGAAGAACAAAGTATTAGACAAACTTTAAATAAGTCATCCATTATAGCATAAATGAATTACACCAGTTTTTATTGAAAACAAAAAATTATACCAGTTTCTTATCTAAATATCATAAAATGATACAAATCTCGCCGATTAAAGGGCTCTTAATTAGGCTCTCTCAGTCGACAGCTCCCTAAAATTTCCTCTAAAACAGATTAGACGACTAACATGCACCATTTGAACTATTGTCTAACTCATTATGTTAGACGACTTTTTTCGCCTTAGGTTCTAGCAAGTGGCTAACTCATTGTGCATTCTTGCCAATTGCACACTGCACCACTTACATTCATAGTGGCTTACTAATATTTTTTATTTGAACAAAATAGTGGCTTCCTATTTGCAATAGGGAATTAGGCTGTCCTAGTAAACGACGGCAAAGAACCCCAAATTGGGCTTCCTACAGGCCTACTTCCTCCAAATAGGAGGAAAAACCCAACACCACATTTGGATCATCCTCTTGTTAGCCATATATTAAATGACCCAATTCCAAGTGAAGGATCACCTAAAATATTATAAAGAAATCTTAGGAAATAGACAAATTTTTAATTTAATCATGAAGAATGTTATAAGAATTAAGAAATAAGTCATGTTAAAAAATCATAAAAAATGGTCATGTGTTAAAAAAAACATAAAAAATAGCCACAACATCATAAAATAAAAAAATTGTGCGCACAAAAAAAATTCGGCACCATTCACGGAAATTTGATTCCACTCGTCAATTGTTTATATAATATATAAAATACGTATTAAATATACCTGTAATATATTTTATATATACGTTATATATTACATAAACTTTCTGAACATTGCACTTAAATTTTACAAGGCGCGAGAGAGTTTGTTTCATGGGGCCAAATTTTTTTCTTTTTTCTCTTGCTATTTTTTATTTTTTTTCTTGGAGCCACATATCATTAATGTTCTCCCTATATGAAATTATCAAACTCGAGGTGAAGGATCATTTAAATATTATAAAGAAATCTTTGAAAATAGACAAATTTTTAATTTAATCATGAAGAATGTTTTAAGATTAAAATAAACGTAGATACATTGCAAGTGATAAGTCATTCTTTATTGATTCACCAACTATATATAAAAAAATTTTAAGCATATTTATTTCTTTTCTTCATTATAAAATAAAAGATAATGTACTAATTTTTAATACGTATGAATTGAAATTATAACTGTAGACCCTCATAAAACAATGTGCATTGCACTTATTAAAGAATTAGTTATATAGTCACTAATCAGTTACATAATATTATGAAATTAGTTATGTAGTGACTAATTAGAAATATAAGAAGATAAATTTTGAATATTGTATATATTAAAAATTTTAAAGGTCAAACATTGTACACATAAAGTAAGATGTGTGAAATTAAAAATTAGACGCTTTAAATTATATTATATAACACTACTTTTTAATATTATAGAAAATGATTTTATTTGTCATACTCTTAAGAAATGATTATAGAATTAATAGATTGTTATAAAATATATTAATGTCTTTCTCTAAATTTTTATGAATTTTCATGTTGCTATGTTACCTAATATAAATTTTAAAAATTACCAACAAACAAATTGTTGTTAACTAAAAAGAAATATTTATTGTATATAAGAAGATCACAAAGTTAATATTTACAGAAGCTCATTTTCCCAATTACACTATATTATAATTTTTTTACCTTTTAAACTATTTAAAAAAATTATTATGTAAATGAAGAAAATGAAAAATAGGAGGAATACCTGATTTGTAAGATATTTTAAGGGAACTTAATGGGGTTAGAAAGAAAATCAATAATTTCTTTCATTTAAGCTTATTTCAAAATAATATAGATGTCAAAAATCGCGTACTTCAGAAAAATACCAAAGGGATAGCTATTTGTATGGTTGGTGTGATTGCTCGTCGTGAAGCCGCGAAGCTTGCCATCCAACCGCGAAGATCCATTCGTGAAGTTTCCACATCAATCATGTACTTTTATTCTCCGAGCTAGGGATACTAAAATCACTTGGCAATCTCAGAATTCACGATGACTCACCCCTAATGGATTTGAGAATTTGTAAACAGTGGGTTACCATGTTAGTGCCGGATGTTTTAGATAAACTCGCATGAGTATAGATCGGGATGGATATAATAGTTCTCGTGTCATAATCACATTATTTATTTATTTCATAATTTTAAATATATTAAAACTATAACCTAATTCAAAACTTCTACCCAATAATAAATCTCTCACTGCTCTAGTTAATTTAGCAGTAAAAAGTTATTCATATATTATTCTTCTCCTAAATCGCTTACATTGCTCTTATCATCACCATTCTCTCTCCATTTCTTGCCATATTCTTCGACTCTGCCACTATCTGAGGCTGACCTTGAGAAATTTCACATATAATTCAGGACTAAAGGAATGAAAAGAGAACTCAAGTGTAACCCACAACTAATGGAGATTCCACATCTCGACTCTATGTCCCTTAAATGATGCACAGAGGGATGAGATGAACATATAAAAATGGGATGTGGAGGCTGCCTCATCCCGCGCCAATGACATCCCTACTCCCAGTTTGTCTTCTCATGTAAAACCTTTCTTTAACTCTTGGAGAACTCAAATTGAATGCTTTTTGAATAGTTTCACTTGAATTAGAAATACCAAAAACAATTGTAGCGAATGTCCATTTGCTTAGAGTCTTTTTTATTTACTAGTCGAAAAGTACGTGTTTCGCACATGTTCAACCTAAATTTACATATGATTTAAAATTAATATTAATGTTAATATAAAAAATCATCTTAAAAAATGATTCTAAATCTAAACTAAAAGTAAAATAGTAAAATAGTGTCTATAATTCTAAAATTGTAGTGCTTTGAATAGCTTAAAAATAATTATATTTCATCAATTTGTGATATTCTTAGGAAATGATTGTATCATATTAAGAGATAGATTTGTGTATTCAAAATATATTAATGTTTTTCTAGAAACTCATTTATATGAATTTTATGTTTCTTATAACATAAATATTACATAATATTTAATTTATAAATTCTTAACCAACAAATTATTATTGACTTAAAATTAAATATTTGTTGCATAGAAAATCTTGAAATCAATATTTGAATATTCATATTTTTAATTACATAATATTATCAAAATATTTTATATTACTAAATATAAACAAATTATTATTGAATAAAAAATAAATTCAATAAATAAATTAAATGAGAAAAGAGGTGAAATACCTAATTTATACTATATATTAATAGATGTTAAAGGGCAAAAATGATAATCAAAAGTTTCTTTAAGCCCCTTCAATATATTTGTTTTTCTTCAATGAGAGAGCATAACGTATATTAGACACTGTACACACCGAATAAAAGAGAGTTAAATATTGAAACATGAAAGCTTATAGATAAGAACTTCAATACATAATCTGTTGACTAATTCCTTATTGGAATATTTTCCAAAAAGTGGATTGAGTTAGAATAAGTTGGAGGTTGGAAATCAGATTCATAAAAAAAATCAAATTTATGAATTCAAACAAATCTTACAATGAAAGAAGTTAGGTTGCCTTCAGTTAACAAGTTGTTTGAAGCTGACCTAATCCAACATTAGCCAGTTATCTTTTGATTTATCAGCACTATTTTTATTTTGATTTATGATTGAACATTCTACTACCTTCAGTTTCCCTTGGATAAGGGATTCTCGAGAAAATTCAAGTAAATTTATTTCAGACGGTTTTGATAAGATAATTATAAAGGGGTGCCGCTAAATACGAAGTCGTATTTGCTGGATTTTTTATAAAGATACCGTTGTTTCAAAATAATGATAAAAATATTCTTGTTTTGAAACTAATTCCAAAAGTAGGAGACTTTTGGACAGCTCACGCAAAATTAGTTTTATAAAAGATGATTTCTAGTGGACTTGTTCTCGGTAAATCCACGAAGGGAATCGTCTTTTGTAAAGACGATTTTCATAAGAAGGAAATCATCTTTACAAAAGATGATTTTACTGTGTCCTCACATAAGAAATTGATTTCACCGTGCCGACACTAAAATCGTATTTACAAAGATTACTTTGGTTTCTAAGGAAGTCATCTTTGTGAAAAGACGACTTCAGGTACAACTAGAAATCGTCTTTACAAAAGATAACTTCAGGTACAAGTAGAAATCATCTTTGTAAAGACGATTTCATTCAACTTGAAATCATCTTTATAAAAAATGATTTCGATGTGGTTAACTATCATAGTTTTGAAATAAAGTTCGAAAGAATATTATTTTAATCATTTTTTTAATACTGTAGTTGCGTCAAAACCCCGTATTTGCTAATGAGAGGACAATCATTTTACAAAGACAATTTTGTCCCTCTTTTATTTGCATTAAAAGTTCTATACTCTTCTGTTATTTTCCTTCTATTCCCATTTTTCATTCCAATCTTTTCCAACAACTTTTATCTATTTTATCCTTTTTTTCATTTCCTGATGGGTAGACTGGGGTGTGCACGGTTTCAGTCAGTCGATTAGTAAAATATTTTTGTAATCGAACCGAATTCATCGGCTACCAAAAATATCGAACCGAATTAAACCGGTGTAACCATAAGTACTAAACCAAATAGAACCTTACTAAACACAATTGAAGTAATCAGTTCGGTTCGGTTACTTGTAAAGCTTCTTAAAAATAACAAGAATAATTAAATTGAAATCACCAATACTCAATTTGACCAGTGAATGCAAAATTACAAATCAAAACTCTTTTCTAAGTAATAAATTTTAAAGAATTTGGACAAAAAGAAACTGAGGCAGACGAATCGAAACAAAAGAAACAGAATCATAGGCAAACTCTTTTCTAAGTTCTATTATCTCTTTACTAGTTAATATATTTTTAACTGATCTTTAATGAAATTTAAAGAATCTGCAAAATAGAACTCTTGTCTAAGTGGATAGTTTTCAATTAAATCTTTAATCAAATCCATGCTTTTCAAATGTGTAATCTTCCAGAAGTTAACAGATGACAAAAAAAATTGACATTTAGTGTTTCATGTATCGTCAAAGATGCATGTACACTAGCCAATCAGTTCTCACCACCTCACTCCTATTGCATCACACATTCAGCTTACATCATGATTCTTGCCAACATAGCATTAGTTATCTATTTCATCTTATACTTACCTTCAAGGACACAAATGCAACAATGATTAACTGAAGAGAAAATCTTTCTCAACCAATCACCTTACTCGAGAATATCACCACTATCTTATTTTATCATGTAGTGTAGCTGAATTATTCTCTTTGTATTCTTTCATAACTGTCTAGTTATAAAGGCAATAATTCTTGTAATATCATCGACAAATTGTTAATAAGAAATAAATCATGAAAACTAGAAAACTTTCTTAGCCTTTTCAATTATCTAACTTGGTATCAAAGCCAGATTTCCAGCTGCATCAATGGCTATTGTTTTTGCTACTGAATCCACCACCACTCTTACAGTTGCACCAGCAAAAACAAACAACATCTCAGAAACATCAGGCTCCATTCCTTTAGCAACAACTCTTCCATTTCTGTAAACAATCGTCTGTCACTACCAAGCATGCTTCAAAACAACATGCTGACCTTTTCTACTCATCTTCACAGGAATAACTATGGCTTTTGGAAATCACAAATCCTATCAATTGGAAGAGCCTATGATTTAGAGCCTTATTAGTTAGGACTGATTGCTATCCCTGATGAAATTATTAAAAACCCCCATGTTCAAATCCAAGCTACCACTACTCAAACAACACCTGTTACTGAATCATCTTTTATTTTGAACCCTGCCTATATCCGTTGGAGAAGAACTGACCAGCATTTCATGAGCTGGCTTCTTTCTTCCATTACAGAGTCCATGTTTGGCCATATAGTTAGGTGATTAACCTCTCATGAGGTTTGGAGTGCTTTGGAACAAACCTTCACTACACAATCAAAGGCAAGAACACTTCAACTCAGATTCTAACTTTAAACATCAATGACTTTATATTGAAGATGAAGTCGTTGCTAGTCTCGCTGCTACTAGATAAGTCATCACAGCTGAAGATCTCTTACTCTACATATTGGGGGAATTAGGAAGTGAATATGACCTTGTGTTTATAAATTTGATATCTAGATTTGACTCAGTGTCCCTTCGAGAGGTTCAATTCACGTTACAAAGTCAAGAAATGAGAATTGAGCAACTGAACAATGTAACTTTCCTTGATATGTAAAATCCCTCCACATGAAACCAGGGCTATGCCTAAGATAATAGGTTCAATTATGATTTTCAACCTACAATGTAGCAATCTCAGTTATTGTCTAACCAAAATTCCAGTATGACCAATCTCACTACTACACAAAGATCATCTACTGCATATCTTGCATGCTCAGCCTCCTTGGATGATACATCTTCCTGGTACATGGACAGTGATGCAAGCACTCATGTCACTTCTAACATTGATAACCTATCTCTCAAGAATGATTATAAGGGTAAAAGTAAACTCTTAATTGGAAATGATGAGCTTCCAAATATTTCCCACTTAGGTAGATCACATGTAAACATAAACAACAAATAAATTTCCTTAACTCTAGATCAACTTCTCTATATTTCTTCAATCACAAAAATTATGCTAAGTGTTTCAGAGATTACACATGCTGTTATTATTGAATTTAACTCTGATCTTCATTTTGTGAAGGACAAGACTATGAAGGAGGTTCTAATGCAGGGTATCCTTAGAGATGGTTTTACCAGTCTCAACTCCCACAGCTCCACCCTTCCCAGTTTCACAACAATCCCTCAAAACAGATACATTCCTGTTTTGTTCTGTTTTGAATTCCGAGCGTAGTGCCACTATATGGCACCAGCGTTTAGGTCTCCCCTCTCCCCTAATATTAAGTCATATCTCTATGCTTGTACCACATTCTCATATTAATGCAAGCAATATGTCTTTCTGTGACTCTTGTGCCTTAGGTAAATCTCATCAATCTTACTTTGCAACATCTACTTCCTTAACTTATGCTCCTTTTGAAATTGTGTACTTGATGTATGGGGACCTGCTTTAATTTTATCTATAAATGGTTTTATATACTACATTAGTTTTTTAGAGGAATAAGGTTCACTTAGATTTTCCCACTCAAAACCAAAGCTAAAGTATACACTGTTTTTCTAAACATCAATGCCTACATTAATAATCATAAATTAAAATGTTTACAGACTGATTGGGGGTGAATACAGGAAACTACTATCCTAATTAGCAAAATTAGGAGTGACTTTTAGACACCCTTGCCCACACACCCATCAACAGAGTTGAGAAGCAGAAAGGAAACACATGGATATAGTGAAAAAGGAACTTTCACTCCCTACACAAGCACAATTACCAGTACACTTTTGGTGGGAAGCTTTCTCTATTGTGGTATATACCATTAAATCCCCACATGTACTCATGTTTTCAAAACAACCTGATTATTCTTTCCTTAAGGTTTTCAGATGATCTTGTTTCCCATTTGTCAAAACTTACAACAGAGATAAGTTCATTTTTCATTCTAAGATATGTGTCTTCATTGGATAAAGTTCCTCTCATAAGGGTCACAACTGTCTAGACCCTCTTACAGGTAGAGTTTACTTTTCTAAAAGTGTGATTTTCAATGAATCCAAGTTTCGCTATAACCCACTGGTCTCCTTAACAACTATATCCTCTAAACAATCTCCATTGTCATTTTATGTGTTAAATCTACCTCTTCCTTTGCAGGGTACTCAATCCATGCAGCCACCATCTTCATCAACCATCTCTAGTGACACTACAGTAATATAATCTTCTTCTTCTTGTTCCTCTCAGCAAAGAACATATAGCGATCATCAGAGGTATATATCCCTTATCTGTCTCCCACTCCCTCTTATCCTGTTTCTACTCATATTGTTCCTTTTATTTCTCTCATTATTTCCCCCATTACCTCCCCTCATCATTTCCCTCACCATCCCCTCCACTGTTCCTATTTCTTTTCACCTTACGCTCAACATCTCTAAGACATGAAGTCTCAAACCCTAAGTTCTTTACTTCTACCCTTAGTCATTCTTTGGAGCCAAGTTAACCAACTGAGGCCTTATAGATTCCTCAGTGGAAAGTGCTGCTACATGTGATATTATTGCCTTAACCAAGAATAATATATGGACCTTAGCGCCACCAACTTCTGATATGGAAAATATTTCAAACAAATGGGTCTCCAAGACCAACACTATAACAAATATGGCATTCTACAGGAAGCAGAAAATCCGATAAAAAGTAATCCACAGGATTTTCGCGGAACCTGTGACAGCCGATCATGTAAAAAGTCCGCGTTTTTCGCAAGACGCGTTGCCCCCTGCGACGAACGCTGTGGCCCTTCACTTTTTATAGGGTCTTTCACCGTTGAATGTATTCAATAGGTGTTTTTAATACTTGTGAATTAACATTCACAAGTATTTTTGTATCCTATTAAATTAGATACCATAAGCTTTTTTAAACCTCATTAAAATAGTTTTTGGTTATAAATTATGCCTCTTATAAATAATTTCTTGGTATTTTAAAAATATTTTTTTTACAATCAATTTATATGCACATGTTTATATATCTATTTAAGCATTCAAAATTAATAAATTACTAGACTAAAATGCATTCATACATCATTTCATTTTCACAAAATATCATTCAAAAGTATCATCTAAAAGTATTAGTACTTAGTCAGTCTACTAATACAATAGTATCATCATTCATTTCAAAAAATAAAAAGCATCTAAAAGTTTCACAAACGCTAGAAAATAACTTCAAATTTTCACCGACAGTTTCATATCTCAACTCTTCATACTTTGATGTGATGTTGAAAAACCTCATTGTAAATCCTGCATTTTAAAGAAAACTAAGTAATCAATATTGAACTTAATAGTAGATTTCAAGAGCTAGTCTAGGCTTGAGGTGGCATTGCTGATAATAGATTTCAATTTGTGTTGATAAACTAAATAGACAGACTAATTCAGCTTTTTAAAAGTGACCTAAGTAGACAAAGATCAAAAAGTCTTTCACCAACTCTACATGATAACCAAAATCCACTCTTTCAAAGAACAAACAAAAGCACCTCTAGAAGTTACAAAATTCATTTCGGAATAGTCAGAACAAATGCGTTTTTAAATGTATGAAACGGCTTACGAATAAAAAGAAAACAGTACCCTAAGAGCATTAAAATCCCGCTCCAAACGAGATTTGGTTGATTCAAGTATTTGCTTTTGAAATTGCAATAGACAATATGAAAACATGATATAATCTACTAACTAGTCTATAAATACAAGTGAAGGGAACACAAACTTAGCATTCAGATTTCTTTGTTGCCAAGGCTTTATCCATATGTACTCTATTCTCGTCACCTCACTGAAGTAGACATATCTTTCAGCAGTCTTCTAGAGTAATTATTCTTAGAAAGAGCTCAATATTACAAATCATCTATGTAAACATGTATGCAATTCTTTCTTTTTCTCCTTTGATCGGTAGCAAGTACGCAATTCAAATTGGTAGAGCAGCCTAGATTTAACTAAAACTTCAAGATGACATAATATTGTAAAAAGTAGAAGTACCATGTCTTGGAAAATAAAAAGAGCAGCATACTAGTTGAATAGTAGATTCACATGAGTACATGCCAAGAATGTGAACAAAAAATTACTTAGTCAGTAACCATCTAAAGTCTTATAAACTACCTTTTGGGCATCAGAGGTGGTATCTCCTTAGGAATATCATCAGAGGTGGTATCTCCCAGAACATTAGCAAAAATAATCAGTTCATACCTTTCTGGCCAGTTATTATCATCAAAGATGCGGCCACAATAGCTGCTTTAATTGATCTTCTGCGCTTCACATCAGTTTCTTCTAGCTTTCACTACAACAAATTTGGGATTCTTTAGGACTCGTTGTATTTAGAAGAAAATATTAGATTTACATGAAGAACTAAATCATATTCTCTCCAAACACTTAAAATGTGTGTATTTACTGCCACTCACATGAATATCATCATTAAATTATAAATGCTCCTTGTCATGCTCCTTCAAGAACACGTAGAATTCTGGGTCCTAGAGCAAAATGCAACCCCGTAAGCAACATCTGTGATTAGTGTTCCATCATGTCCTGGAGATAAATAATATTGAAACAAATTCAAGGATAATCATGCAACGAAAATTAATCAGATACTACGTACACCTTACTCAAATAGACTGAAACGGTAGTTTACATACCTTGTCAAAAGTAATCAAACTCTCTTTTAAGAGGTGATGAAATTTCAGATCCAATGATGACTAAAGAGAAAAAGGAAAACACAGCAAGCCCTGTGCCCACATAGTTACATAAAAAGTCTTCCTTGAATTGGCTTATCACTCACTGAAGGGCAATGAAGCTTACCGCATGTGAGAACCTTTCGAACGTCCATGGAGCAGCCGTCTCAAATCGTAGAGCAGTACAACAAGCTGCCTTTAAGAGGGTTTTAACCTTCAACAGAGACTCATTTACATAAGTAAGAAATACATGTAACAACCGAATTGCTTTTTCCTCCCCCACCTGATGACGTTCGTCATCTATAACTCTCCTTATAGTATTAATTCCTAATTATAAGTTAAACGTCAGGAACAAGTGTGTTTTGACACAGTTTCCATAGTTAAAATATTATTCAAGTTTAAGTTCAGTTGCAGAAAACCACTAATGATAACTTACTGAATCCGCTAGCATATTTGTAGCAAGTTAGAATCAAAGTGGTTCTCATTCAATAGTCCAAGATTGTAAAGACGAAAATGTACACATCATGCATCCATGTTTAACATATGGTAGTCAATTTTATTTCAGTGACTATTTTAATTTTTTTTTAAATCAAACATTTCGGATATTTCAGTGTTCTTTTCCATTGTGATGTATGATCGTTTGCAAATAAATAAAAGTAAGAATAAATAAAAATAGGTAGTTTGACTTTGACTAACTAAAAAGAAGTATGAGGACCTATCTCTATGAGCTTAAATTATTTCCCCAATCAGCCAGAATAAGGATTCACCTTCTAGGAAACTAGCTGAGCTAAGGCCTCTAAAACATTCAAACATGCATTGTGATTAAGGTTAGACTTTGGGTAGATTAAGTAGCGATAATTCGGGCATAACTTTTCTTTACAAAGCTGTAAACATTCACACAGAGCAGGTGGATTGAGTAGCAGTAACTCTGAAACATTCAAACATTCACCTTGTAGTAACAAAGCTTCAAGACAACAATTCTAGCATAACTTTTCTTTACAAGGCTGTAAACATTCAAACATAGCAGATAGATTGAGTAGCAATAACTCTGAATACGCAGGAACGCGAGAGTGGTTACATCTGAGAAAGAAACAACAATATTTCCGAACTCTGAAGCCCAAAATGACAATCGGGTGCGCGTCACGCTCACGACTAGTTTGGACAAAATAAGATTTTAATTTGAGAACTCTTTTCCAGCTCGTACCCAAATGCATATGATAATTTTAGCAACCTATGTTTGGAATCAACTTCTGGTTCTGTTTTATTTTTATTTGGCAAGTATGAGGTATATGTATTGTTTGAGCCACAATTTAAATTTAAAACTTTTCCAATAACTTGAAGATTTGAACTTCCTTAAGAGTCTTGAAATATAAGATCTTATCTCAAAAGAGGATTTTGAATTTCAAATTTCTAATGAAGATAGAGAGAATGTTATCAAATCTTATTATTAAGTCAAGAATAGTCTATCTGGATGACAACGTCTATAAAAGGAGATGAAGTGGACAGAGAAGGGGACCTCAATCAATCAACCTACCAATCAGTTTTTCTAACATTCATCCCTTAATTTTTACTCTCTAGTTCTTTTTTTTAATAAATCTGCATTGTGTTTTTCTTAGTTGCTTTTTTTAGCTTCAAGTCTCTTTATTTTTCGTTATCGTTCAATAAATTTAGATTTAATCTCTAGCCTTGTCATTTTATTTGTCAAATATTTCAATAAAAGTTATCGATTTTTTTTTCTCATTTGTTTCATTACAACTATTTAATCATCTAAATTATTAGTCTTAGTAGTAGTCTAGAACCCTAGAGGAGATTTGTTCCCTACTCCTTAACATCATTGTTCTTATTATAGGTCAGATCTTAGTAATTCATAATTTTTCTTTAAATTTGATTCTTTGACTGAATTTTGGCATGCCTATGCACTAATTCAATAGGGACACAAGTTTGGTTCAGACCGTCCTCCGTGGTCTGGTGATTTTTTACTCAATATATTGGCCGAGATTTTCAAGCCAAACATATTTTTTTGGCACGCTCGGTGGTACACGGTTTAGGAATATTATGTCTATTACAACATCTAAGGCTCAGAGTTTGAAATGAAAAATTTCAAGAACAATGCTAGATCATAATATGTTGAAATGGAGATTGTTCAAGTCGAAAGGGCCGCAAAGCATGGGGCTACAATAAAGGAGCAATCTGAGTCCATTCATGATTGTATTTGCAAGATGCATGGAAGCTAGCAAGAAGGCTTAAAATATTTCAATCAAAGTATGCAAGCTATTCAACAAAACTCTTGAGAGTTGGTCGAAGTGATTCGACAACTACGACTTCGACCAATACAACAAAAAAATGTTGAGAAACATGTCTATCAGCATAAGGTGGAACTTTCAGCCTATGGGGCAAAATGTCAAAAACAATGGCCGAAAAAATTGCCATGATAGTTTCAAAACAACGTTTTAATTTTTCCAAAATCTAGTCAAGCAAAAAAATGTCAATTTAAGGACCATGAAAGTTTTCTGTGTGTAAATCAACAACCGATTAAATTGAATTGCCAGGCTGGGGGGCACGACCTAAAGACCCAAAACCATTGGGATCTGTCACCTAAGGTACAAGGTGAACAATGTCAGGCTGCCAACTTCACCTCATGTAGGGATTTTCGGTTTACATCAATTCATCCCCTAAGATGGAATTGTTCGCCCGGGGGAGTAACTTGATCAATTGAGTGGCCAACTAAATATCACATCAATTTCTAAAGATTTACCGTTGTAATTAATGAGGTGAAAGTAGAACAAACGATGGAGGATAAGGCCACTGGTGAATCACAATCATCTTCTTCAAAAATTGAAATATTAGTTGATGATAAGATTGAGACAATAAAAGAGATAGAGGTAAACAAATTCAAGGATTTAAGTCTTGAGTTGAATTTCATTGAAGAAGAAGATATTGTTATAAATGATCAAACAAGCCAATATATGGTTTATCTCAAAAGTGAAAAATGAATATAGTTTTTGTAGATGACATAAATCTACCTAAATCACGATTCAAATAAATATTAGACCAAATGATGGGAGGTGAAAAATATAAAAGTTCGGCCAAACTAGAGCTGAAGAAAAGGATTTTGACATATTCAAGGAAAATTGGTCATAGTTATGTACAAATAGAAAGCAAGATGAATTCAAAGAACATCTATGGTCACCTCCATGTTAATTGTTCAATTAAGATGTGAGTTTTAAGTATGTTGGCTAAAATTTTTACATCTTTAAAAAAAAATCTTCAAACATGTAGAATAAGTGGCAATGCCACTTTGAAAATTAAGAATGGTCGTAAGGCCACATGAATTGAGATGACCTCACGGCCATTTTCATATAAACTAAAAAATCAATATGAAATTTTGGTGAAAATCGACCAATTTGAAAATGTTCAATTTTTGCCAAATTCAAATATTTATTTGGTCAATGCTACTTTTTGTTACATCCATTTTTTCCCAAATAATATCTATCTGTATATTATAACATATTCTATTAATATCGGTTATGAAGCCGATATTAACAGAATACCGGGGGGGAGGGGGGCAATGTTTGAGCCACAATTTGAAATTTGAAGCTTCTCCAACAACTTGAAGATTTGAACTTCCTTATGAGTCTTGAATGATAAGATCTCATTTCAAAAGATTATTTTGAATTTTAAATTTCAAATCAAGATAAAGATAAGATTATCAGATTTTATCATCAACTTAAAAAGAGTCTACCTGGATGAAGACTCTACGTCTATAAAAGGAGATGAAGTAGACAGAGAAGGGGACCAGAATCCATCAACCTATCAATCAATTTTTTCAGCATGCATCCCTTAGTTTTTACTATTTAGTTATTTTTTCGATAAATTTTCATTGTTTTTTTAGTTTACTACTGTGCGAGTGAGAAGAAGATGGATGTAGTCGTAGGGAAGAGGGGAGCTGAAAAATAGGGATCTGAATAGAAAAATTAGAGAAGGACTTTGTTCTTTTGTGGATCCGCGACTAAATTTTTTAAGTCCCGCACTTTTTTACCTCAAATTTCATAGTCCCGCATTTTTTTTGCTTTCTACAAGATTTATTTCACATCATTTTTTAAAAATCCTGTTGATGTTTCATATTTACAGGATAGTAAAAAGAACCATGTACTTCAATGCTATGAAATCCCTATTTTGTTGTAGTACAAGTATAGTTCTGATGGCACAATTCAAAGGCATAAAGCTAGATTAGTAGCAAAAGGGTTCCAACAGACACCATGCATTGACTACTTTGACACTTTCAGTCCAGTAGTAAAACCATCACCATCAGAGTTATTATCACCCTAACAGTGACCTTTGGTTGTGATATACATCAATTTGGTATAAATAATGCATTTATCAATGGATGCCTCCAAGAAATCGTTTTCATGATCCAACCACCTAGTTTTGAGGATTCAAATTATCCTACCCATCTATGTAAACTAATAAAAGGCACTCTATGGTCTAAAAGAGGCACCTAGAGTCTGGTTTGCCAAGCTTAAGGATGCACTGGTCAGTTTGGGCTTTGTAAACTTTGTTTCAAATTCTTCATTGTTTCTTAGACACTTCATTAGCATACCATCATAGTCGTAGTGCATGTGGATGATGTTTTGGTAACAGGTTCACCAAAGTTGATTACTCACTATATTCAACTTTTAAAATAGAAATGCTCACTGAATATCCTTGGTTCTCTCAAATATTTTTTTTGGTTTTGAAGCTAGTAGAGCATCAATAGGACTCCATCTCACTCAAACAAAGTATGCGGCTGACCTACTTACCAAATTTAAAATGCTTGAAAATAAACCAAGCCCCACTCCTATGCGTTCTTCAACAAAGCTTACTACAAAGGGCACCCTCTTCTCCAATCCTTCCCTATACAGAAGCCCTATTAGATCCTTAAATATTGACCATAACAATTCTTTTGTTGTAAATAAGTTAAGTCGATATCTCTCTGCACCCACAAATGATCATTGGAAAGCAAGGAAGAGGCTCATCAGATATATAAAAGGCAAATTGACTAATGGCTTACAGTTTTAACCAGCCTCTAGACTTTCTCTCTCTTATTTTTCTGATGCAGACCGGGCTAATTCACTTGATGATCGTAAGTCTACATGTGGACTTTGTGTTTTCCTTGGCGCTAATCTACTTGCATGGAGTTCTAAAAAGTACACACTAGTGACAGGGTCAAGTGTAGAATCAGATAAAAAGCATTAGCTTCTGCTCCACTGATCTCATATGGATGGTCTCTATGTTCAAAGAACTCAATATAACCATCACAGACCCACCAATAATCTGGTGTGAAATTCAAAGTGCGATCTCACTTACCTTCAATCAAGTTTTCCAATCTATAACTAAACACATCAAAGTTAATGTGCATTCCAAAAGGGATAATGTGTTATCTAAAGCTTTAGAAGTGAGATATGTTCTCATAACTTCACAGGTTGCTAACATCTTTACCAAACCTTTTCTCCTACTTTATTGTCTCAGTTTTGTCTTAAGCTCAATGTGGGTTCACTAACATCTCGCTTGAGGGGGGATATTGACCAACTATTACTGTCAAAATCCTTGATAGAAATTTCAAGTAGCCCTAAAGATGCATGCACACTATCAAGATGTTCTCACCACCACAATCCTAATGCATCACACATTCAACTTACATCATTATTCTTGCCGAAACAACATTAGTTATCCATGTCATCTTATGGTTACTATCAAGGACCAAGTTCAATAATGAGTGGTTGAACATAATATCTTTCTGAGCCTTTCACCTTATTCGAGAATATCTCATCTCTCTCTTATTTTGTCATGTAGTGTAACTGAATTATTCTCTTTGTATTCTTCGATAGTTATAAAGGAAATAATGCTTGTAATATCGTCAAGAACTTATTAATAAGAAATATAACAGGAAGAAAAGAAAAATTTCTTAGCCTTCTCAGTTATCTAACTCTATCAACCCCTATAAATTTAAAAATATCACTCACACACCTCTGTTAGACTTTCTGTCAAGCAACCCAACTTAGCTAAACACCCATCAACCCCCCATCCTTCGAAATCCCTTTGTCCCCTTATAATCCTTCACTTCAAAACCCTTCATCCCCTTTGTAATCCTCCCCCTTCAAAATTTCTCAAGCAAACTCCCCACTTTGTTCCTCCATAGCAGCCTCAAGAAGATATTTTAGCACCATAGATACGATGATGGATGAGTTTTCCTCAATACCCATTTTCCTTTTCACTTTCCTTTTTAGTTTGTCGTTGATGATTGATGGATTCAATTTAGTAGGGTTAATTTTTGGTAAGATGAGAACCATTTATGTTGAATCTAATGAGAATTGCATAACTACTATATGTTGATTTTATGTTTTTATATGAGATATAGGACTTGTCCATTGATTGTTTTGTTGTATTGTTTAGGATAATGGTTTTTTTTTTCGTGAAAATGCATGTAGGACTGACTGAAGTATTTGGCTTGGTAATATGAGGGTAGTTGATTTTGTAGTTGGAGAACTTAAAGATACATTGTGATAATTGGCTGGTCTTTGTTGATAATCTTACATTTATTTTCCTTATGTTTAAGAAAACAATTTATCTATATGAAGGTAGTTGATTATGCACGAAACTAGTTGGTTCTGTTGAAAATATGTATTCTAAGCATGTGTAGAACAAGATGTCAAGTTCTAATGCTAATGATTTTCAAATGAGATTTTAGATTTTTTAAGAAATTTATGCATGCGGAAGAAGGGCTACTGTAAAGATATCATAGTAGAATCGAAACAAATGTAGGCTATATTATTATTATGAGGATTACAAATGTGAGTATTTTAGATGGAGCAACCCTCTTGATGAAGTTAAAAAAGCTAGTAGTAAAAATAATGATTTAAAAGAACTTAGCGATGAGCTCTAACGATGATTTAAAAGAACTCAAGGATGAGCTTCAAAGTATTGATATGAGGATGCAAGCATTAGAGAGTTGGACGGGCACTTTTCCATATTTGTGTTGTATGTTTTTCTTGTATAAATGTTGCCATTATTAGTGGTAAGTTGGATATTGAGCAACCGAACATACTAGCAAATACTCGCCAAGCATTAACAATCTTTTTAATGCTTCTACCTTAAACTTCTCAGAAAAAATCCATAAATCCTCAGTTTCTGTCAAAGCATCAGTATAGTGACAATAAAACAATGTAGGTGATTCCATCTGAAATAAGGGATGCATGAATCCTCCACGTGCAGTGAATTCCACTACAAATGCATGTTACTCTAAACTTCTCATTCTTTATTCTCATTAATCAAAACCTTCTTGGATAACAAAGTACTGCAATACTTTCTTGAAGTGATGTAGATCCTTAAAAACTAGACCTTCTCCAAGCATAATGTTTTTAAAAGGAGTAAGTCAAACCTTTAAAACTGACTGAACCGATCGAACCATAGGGGTTCAATCGGTGTATGAATCTTAGAAGGTTCAGTTTAGTTTTAGAACAATGATGATTCGATTCGGTCTGCAGTTTCTCAGTTGAAACTGCACCAAACCGAACCGTACTCCATATATAAGTACGACTTTCTAAAACCCTAGCCTCCAACACTCCTTGCACATGCCCAGCTTCTCTCCCCTAGCCTCTCATCTCTTCCCTCTATCTTCCCTCTCTCTCCCCGTCTTCTTTCTCCATATTTACACTCTTTCTCTCTCTTCGCTCCATCTTTCTTTTTTCTGTGTTTGTTACATCTCAATCGTCTCTCTTCATTCTACATCTCCTCGTTCTACATCTCCTCATTCTCTCTCTTTTCGCTCCACCTTCCTCTTTTTCCTCTGTTTGTTCCATATCCCTCTATGTTCTCCATTTTTATTCTTTGATTCATGCTTTTTTATAAAGAAGATGGCTAGTTCGAAGATAAAGAAGACGAAGATGAACAATTTGATGCTTGATTTTGAAAAATTAAAACTTTCAACATTCTGTTAGTGGAGAAAGGATTCTTGGCCGAAGATAGTTCTGGAATATCAAAGCTTACGACTGAATTGAAGAAAAAATTGCTTTGAATGTGAGTGGATGCTCGATTCTTGTTCGTAATGATTTGTGCATTTGGTTTGTTTTCTCTTTTGTATTGTTTGGATTTGTTTTAGGGTTAAGGATATTTTTAAGGGATCTGTTGTATTTTTTTTAATGTGGATATTTTCCAACCTTGAATATGAAGCTATTAATATATAGATACTCTTTACTCATGTAATTGTTCATTAGATATTTTGCATGTTTTGCTTCTGAAAGTGGAATTTGGATTGCTTGGGGAAGAATATTAGGTTTGAAAGATTTTTTTTGCATCATTTTTACAAACTGCAAAAGCGACCAAACCGATTTGTTATGTAGCGGTTCAGCTCAGTCGGTTTCCAATCTTACAAAGGTTCAGTTCGGTTTGTAATATATGAAAATTAATTTTACGGTTCAGTTCGATTTAGACCTTTAAATCAAACCAAACTGAATCGCTTACACCCCTAATATTTTTAATATTGACACTTGAGAGGTCTAACATCCATACTACTGCTGCTATTAACATGTCTTTTCCCTTCTTGTTCAGTCGAATCAAACTTTAAATCTGTAGGCTCATCAGAATTGTAATCAGATAATATATCTTCATTCTCACCATTAACTACTTTCTCTTCTTCACTACAATTCCTACTATCAATCTCTATAGATTCATCATTGATATCACACAACTATTCATCATTAGACTCGCTGATAGCTTTTGGTTCATTTAAACATTCTTCACCAACATAACTATCCTCTAAGTCAATTCTAGGAGGATTAACCCTTTCGACCTTAGTACTAAGTAGATCAAGCTTTTCTAAGTCACTCACGTAAAGCTCACATAAAGGCCAATTTCATTCATCCTGATGCAACTTAAATATTTACATGAGCTCAGCATCGTTCATAATCACCATCGAATCCATTGGCCAGGGGAAACGTCAACATAGTACATATACAAAACTGAACTTCAGATTTGATCCTAGTGCTATGTATATACCATTCTTCAAATCCAAAAAGTTAGACTGATCAAGATTGACGTTTGAGAGCATAATTACTTTTCATCGGTGATGTACCATCAACTCATGTTTGATCTCCATCCTGCAAAGTGTGCTGAGAATAATGAAAATATAGTATTTGATAGCAGAAATATACATTTCTATCAAAAAAACACATACTAACAATGAAACGATGGCATTAAGACCAAAAGTTACACGGAAAAGTTCAAAAATTGTTTCATCCTAAGCAAAGCCTTTAGACAGAATGATGGTTGGGAATAATACATGATAGTATTGACACCATAACATGGTATTTTTCAATAAATTATCCAAAAATGTAACTGTAAAGGATTTTTCTTAGACTTTGAGAAAAAACAGGGAAAATGTGTTAATATCGATTGACCTTGTATTATTCTTTGTGAAATGTAAAGAAAGGCTTGATCATTCCAAAAAGTTCTCTGAGGTCCCAACCTTTTTCCTTTTGTTGAGTATATTGGCCTCTTATAGACCTTTCATTACATGGGTTTAGCTAAAAATAGCCAAATAGTAACCAAAGCATCAGATGAGGTCAGACCTAGGATCACATCCATTCGTGGGATCTCCTTTCTTCTTTATCTTTCATCTGTCACGTTCAGCTGCCTATCAACTGCTACCATATGGTAGTTCCCTGTGTTTACCAATATGTCTTGTCTGAGTGACGTGACTTACCAAGTCAATCACGCCAATTGACTGTCAATCTGAATTCTCATTTTCACTCTAATGACTTCTCCTGTCCAGGAAGTAATGATTTCTCGTCCTCAAGATGTCAGTTCCCATTCTAGACTCAATAGCCTCCCATTCTAGAGACATTGGTTTCCCATTCTGGAGGCGATGGTTTCCCGTTCTGGAGGTGATGGGTTTTTTTTATTCCATGTGGTAGTGAAGTATTTTTCACCTGTTCTTTGCCCCTCATTACACTTAGACGACATTTGTCAATGTGTAATGAATACTTCTTTAATACGCGCCCCATTTTTGGAGAACAGTTATACTTGATATGCTTTCATCAATTCAAAGTTCTCTTTTATTCTGTAAAATATTAAGTGTTACGCAAGAAAGGTTATAAATATATTTAAATAATGAGATAATGTACCATCATTGCCTCGTTCCTGGGGCTGCTGACATGGTCCTTGGAAACTCCATTGCATTTAATTTTGTTTTACCCCATAATGACATGCGTGTGCATGGGCTTCATTATTTCATTCTCTATGGGTTGCTTTATTTTACGGCTCTTTCAAAGTGTGTGTTTCTGATCTGCTGGGTTTTCTTTTTATCCCTCTAGACGCCCGTTTGTCTGCCATAAAGCTTCTTTTATTTTGTATATTACCAATTTTGAATCGGGCTCTTGCGTCTCCTACCCATATAGAGCCTTAATTTTTTACCTTTTCTTCTTCACGTTTAATCCTTACTCCGTAAGTTCTTCATCTCCACTTTTCTTCGCATCCTCTGTTTTCTTCTCTTCTTAGTTTAATATGGCAGAAAAACCATTCTAGGTTATAGTCCCCTTAGTTAGGAATCAGGACGAATTTGATCATTTTATCACCCGTCACAAAGATGCCTTCCTGTCTGATTTTTTTGTGGTTTTGGGGATGGAATACCCAAATCCTTTCCTTGTAATCCTTCATAGCATTTTTTCTTAGCCCCCATGTACACAACGTTAGGGCTAAAACTTCCTTTTTCTCCTTTATTTCAAGAATTTTTTAGTACCTTTCAGCTTGATCCTTTGTAGTATACTCCTAGTACGTATAGGATTCTTTTAGGTATAGAAGCCCTCAATAGGAGGAACAATTTATCCATAGGAGTGGATGAGATCTACACCATATACTGTATCTGGGCGATACGGTAATTCTTATTATCTTCCCCCCGTGCCATTGAGAAACGTGGGGGCTTAATCATTGATTTGCCGCCTGGAGACAAAGGCTGGGATGAAGAGACTCTCTAGATCGGCGAGAATTGGGGCGACGAAGGCCGTTGGATCATTCCTCGGTTCTGGGGGAGTTCAGTAAGTAGCCAGAGTCCCTTGTTTCCTATTTTTATTTTTTATATCATTATTTTTGTCTAACGTATCTTATTTCTTCGTACAGATTCTAAGCTGAATAAGAGGCCCTTTGTTCTGAAAGACGTTGCAACATGTCTTCGCGCTGCTTACAGTTGTCCAGAACGGGACTGGAGAGATCTCATTGATCCAAGGAAAGAGGTTGAAGTCACATTCGCACCATCTCCGGTCGCCAAGTCTGTTGCCCCTTCAACCTCTGCAACAGAAATTCCTCTGGCTATCCTCGTTGCGATCTCTGTTTCTCATTCTCGTCGAGTAATCCAGACCAGTTCTTCTGACTCCTTAGAGTCAGAATAGGAGGAAAAATACTTCGATCGGGAAGAGAGAAAGAGTGAAGCTCAGCGGGAAACAGCCCGGAAGATAGCTGAAGAACAAGACGCGGTCTTCCGTTTTGCCTACAATGAACTTGAGATGTCCAAGTGTCTCAAAAGAGATCTGTTTGGGATAGTTGACGGGGAGGAGAGGAATGTTCATCATAAAATAGGTCAGCACCCCCGGTTCTTTCCCTCTTTCCATCTGCTGTGTCGCCATCAACCTCGGCTGATCCTTTGGTCCTTTTAAACGAGGATGTTTCGGGACAGGAGGATGCCACATCTTCTTCCCCCACGCATGGTCAGAGGACATTTTGCCTCCTGCTAGTTCTTAGGGCATACTTGTGGAGGACAACGGTCTTTAGAAGTGGGTGCGATTCTCGACGGCCCCGCCTGTTAGAGCTTTCATGAGCTTCCTCAAGGATCCCCTTCTTTCGCTCATCATGGCAAATGGGATTATCTCAGATGTGGATGCAGCTGCACTACGTCAGATGTATGTTTTGGATAAGGTCATTGGCCTTAGTCACGGTTTAATGCAGGTAAAAACTCTTAACCATTTTCGTTTGTTTTTTTCTTTTGGCTTACGTCTGCTCAGTTAATCACTCAGCTATTTTTGGGATATCTCTCAAGGACTCTTCATGCCTCTAAATTTTATTTTGGAAGTAGGACTTATGAACTGCCCCTTCCAATGACTTTTTATGCGCTTAGTTCATTATGAGAGTAGGACTTATTGAATACCCCTCCCAAGGACTTTTCAGGCCCTTAGTTTCTTCTGACAATAGGACTTATGAATTTCCCATCCCAATGACTTTTCAGACCTTAGTTTTTTGTGAAAGTAGGACTTATGAACTTCCCTCCCAAAGAATTTTTTAGGCCTTAGTTTCTTCTGAGAGTATAACTTATAAACTGCCCCTCCCAAAGATTTTTCAAGCCTTAGTTTTTTCTTAGAGTAGGACTTATGAACTGCCCCACCCAAGGACTTTTCAGGTCTTTGTTTCTTATGACAGTAAGACTAATGAACTGTTCCTCTCAAAGACTTTTCAGGCCCTTACTTCCTTTTAGTGATAATTTAGTTGAAGAAAGAAGATTTGGCGTTATTATTTTTATATGGAGAAAAACCCTTGTGGAAAAAGTGTCTCACTGTAACGGATTGTCTACATTCTTTATAGAAAATATTTTTCAGATGAATCGTGTTCCATGAATTCTGTAATTCCATTCCTTCTCCTATTTTCAGGTGGTAATAGCCACTTCCTCCTATTTCGCTGACGATATATGGTCCCTCCCATGATGGCCTAAGTTTTCCTTCTGTTTGAAAGATTTTCCTAAGGACCAGATCTCCCGTTTGAAATTCTCATTTCCTTACTTTCTTCTGGAAATAAGATTTCCTTTTCTGGTTGTAATGGGCCATTCTGATAAGGGCTGTTTCTCATCTTCATTCTAGTTCACCGAGACCGTTTCTTACGAGTTCATCATTTTGTTGTTCATTTAGTTCAGACCTGATGGTAGGGCTTCCAATTTCTGCAGGGATGACTGCCTCTGCTCTGTATGATAATGCAAACGGGGTTTCCCCTGTAGTTCCTCTCGAGGTCATCTTGTATGCCCATAGGACAGCGGGTAGCTCTTCTACCCATTTTCCTTTTGCTGATTCAAGACGTTTCTTCAGGTTATCAAGAATGAGTCGGTTTGATCTTTCTGCTTGTCCGTTCCCCTAGGGGTAGTAAGGTGTGGAGAAATGATTCATGATTTTTAGATCTTTACAAAATATTTTTACTAAGCTCCCGATAAACTAAAGTCCGTTGTCAGATACCAAGATCTGAAGGTTCCTGTATCTACACACCAAGTTCTTCCATAGGAATCTTTTTACGACTTCCTCATGAACCCTAGCAAAATCCTCGGCCTTGATCCATTTAGTGTATAGTCCGTTGCTACTAACAAGATGCATTTTTAGTAGGCGCCATGGGAAGTGGCCCAATAATATCTATGGCCCATGGCATGAATGGCCAAGGACTAGTTATAGTCTTGAGTTCCCCAGGGGCCATTTTTGCCACAGTCGCAAAACGCTGACACTTGTTGCATTTTTCATATATTATTTGGCGTCTTGATATATTTAGGGCCAGTAGTATCCCTCATTCATGATTTTATGGGCTAGTGACCTACTCCTAGTGTGGTTCTTGCATATGCCGTCATGAATTTCTGCTTTCACGTATTGGGCTTCTTTTTCTCGTAGGCACTTCAGATATGGTCCCATTTTTTATATAGTACCCCGTTAACCATTGTGTAACTGGTACTCCGTTGTCGTGTTCTTTTGGAAAGTAGCTTATCTTCAGGGAGTGTCTCATTTTCGAGCAAGCGGACTATGTTGTCCTGCCAACTGTGCTCCTGTTCAATTTCTACATCAGCCACGTTGGCTAATGGGAGTGAGATGCTTGGTTCTTTCAGAACTTCTACAGGGACGTTCCTTCTATAAGGGAGGTTTAATGAAGTTCCCAAGTTTGCTAGGGCATCAGCATGTTCGTTCTTCGTTCTTGGAATTTGCTGGATTTCATAATCCTTTATTGTTTTAAGGAGATCATTCACCTGTTGTAAGTATTTCATATCCGTTCATCCTTTGTCGTATATTCTCCCATGATCATTTTTAGGATCAACATGGAATTGCAGAAAATCTTAACTTTAGTTACCTCACATTCTTATAGCAGGGATATTCCCGCGATCAGTATTTCATATTCTGCTTCATTATTTAAGGCATTAAATTCAAAGGAGATGGAATGTTCCAATATTTCTCCAAAGGGAGTTTGTGCCACCACCCCTGCTCCTGCTCCTCTATTGTACGAAGCCCTGTCTACAAAGAGCGTTTAGGCTTTGCTTTCTCCTGTTTGGTGAGCTTCCCATTCAACTTATTATCCTGTGAAATCGACTATGAAGTCTGCTAACGCTTGTCTTTTTGTTGATGCTCGAGGCTCGTAGCTGATGTCGTATTGGTTCAGCTCAATTGACCACTTTTCTATTCTTCCACTTTTTTTGTCGAGTTCAAATGGCTTTTAATGGGAGATTCAATTAAGACTTTGATGTTGTGAGCTTGGAAGTAGGGCCTTAATTTTCATGCTGGAGTTACAATTGCTAACACTAGTTTCTCCATTTGTTTATACCTTATTGATACGGTGACGTATAACATAAGTTATTCACCAGGAATAGCTTTGGAGAGTAAATGGGGGGGTAATCAGGTATAGTTTGATTTTTGTAAATGCTTCTTCACAGTCTTCATTCCAACCGTTCACGGAATTTTTCCGCAACCTTAGGATTGCATTGTATGGGAAAGTTGTTCTCAGTACCACGAACTCACTCATATGGTTAAATGGATCTGCGCTTATTGAGAGCGTTAGAGTTCCTTCTGAATGGCTAACGACCTCGGTCAACCTGATCAATGGCTGTGATGTTCCTTGTAATTTTATCACCCATGGACATTTTCTCCATGGTTTCCTGATATAGAATGTTCACTGCACTTTCGTCATCTACCAAGACTCTCCTTAACAAATAGTTGCCAACCTGAATCATAATAACAAAGGCATCATTGTGGTGCTCGTCATTTTCTATATGGGAGTCGTCGAACACAAGGGCGAGTTTCCATTGCTAATTGAGTGCTTCAGTTGATGTCTTTCCAATGTTGGCCATTTTCAGTATATCTTCCTTTCTTATTTTGTCATCCCTTCTTGCTCGGTTAGTGCTATAACTTTGTTGATGATGCGGAGGGGTTATTTCCCTTTATCCTTCATATCTTCTTCCCAGTTGTCTTTCTCAGTCTCGCCTTTCTGCTCCTCTCTTTTCACAAATTGGGTAAGATACCCCTCTTTGATTAGTTGTTCAATATAGTCTTTGAGTTACAAGCAGTCCCGTATGTAATGTCAGCTGCTCCTATAATAAGAGCAATATTTGTTTTTGTCTCTGTAGCTAGGTTCTTTGGTGAACGGGACTGGTCTTTTCAGCCAATGTTTATCTTTGGTTGTCTCCATTATTTGGTTAACTGGGATGGCCAAGTTGTGTAGACCTTCTCTCTCAGGTGGATTCTGTCAAAATCTCGTCTCCACTGGGAACTCCTGTTCTGTTGGGTTTTCTTCTTATCCACTTTTTCTATTCCATCTTGTTTCCTCCCTTCGAGTCTTGAGCTCCTTTCCCATTTCTGAGATTCTTCTTCCTTCCTTTCAACCGTTCTTCGTATACTCCTTTTCTCTTCTTCCAGCGTAATATAAGATCGTGCCCATTGAAAAACATCCACCATGGAAATGGGCTTTATTTTAAACAGGTCCTCAAAGAAAGGCAATTTCGGGTCCAGACACCGTCAGAAGGCCAATCTGGAGAACTGATCATCGCAATTCTCGACCTTGACCATTTCATCTTTGAAGTGGTTAGTGTACTCTCTTAGGGACTCCCCTTCCTTGGTGGATATTGTCATCAGATGTTCCGAGTCTTCCATGACGGTACGGTATGTTGAGTACTGTCCTATAAAAACTGAGGACATAGTAGTGAAGTTAGTGACTGAGTGCATTGGTAAGGAGTGGTACCACTTTAAAGCCCTCCCGTCTAAACTGGTAGGAACATTCTACATATCAGCTTGTCGTCGTGTTGGTATAGCGTCATGTCTTGTCTGAATCGTCGGAGATGGTCTAAAGGATCAGACTTTCCTTCATAGCATTTGAACCTGGGTACGGTGAATTTCTTGGGTACGAGGGCTGCTAAAACTTTTAGGCCTAATGATGTCCTGATAAGAGACTCAAGGTCCCTCTTTCCCGTACTCCTGAGATTCCTTATATCCATCATTTTTTGTTGAACAGTTCCTCTACCGCTTCTTTTGACATGATTCGGGGTTATCGAACCTCTTCTGCAGTTTCCTTCACAAGGTTTTACGATTGGACCTCTTCTTCTGGTCGTATGTTCATATTGTTCTCGTGGTCCCTTTGCCTTTTATTTCGTTGGTCACCCTTGGAGTGGGTTTCCTATTCGTCATCATTCGCCCGTTGGCTTACTTCTGCTTATGTTTTCACGAGTTTTTGTTGTAGTGTGTTGATTTTCTCTTGTACGTTATGCCATGCATTATGCATTGCTTCTGTATTTCTTCTTTCCATCTTGTGCATCCCGTTAAGGATCATCTACAGCATTTCTGTGGCGGGGTTGGTTGACCCGTACGTTCATCTTCATCTCTGGATTTGTTGTTTCCATTTAGGGTTGTGTTAAACCTGGTTCTAGGCATGTTTATGGTCTTGTAGGGTAGGTCTCTTCAACCGCTTTTCTCAGGCTCTCAATGAAAGTACCAAAATGTTAAGGATTTTTCTTAGACTTTGAGAAAAATCAGAAAAATTATGTTAAATCGAACTTGTATTATTCTTTGTGAATAGTAAAGAAAGGCTTGATCATTCCAAAAAGTTCTTTGAGGTCCCAACATTTTTTCTTTTGTTGAGTAGATTGGCCTTTTATAGACTTCTCATTGCATAGGTTTAGCTAAAAATAACCAAATAATAACCAAAGCATCAGATGAGGTCAGGCCTAGGATCACATTTATTCGTGGGAACTCCTTTCTTCTTTTTCTTTCATTTGTCACGCTCAGCCGCCCTATCAACTGCTATGGTAGTTCCCTGTGTTTCCGAGCCACAGAGCCACTTGGTGACTTTACCGATATGTCTTGTTCGAGTGACGCAGCTTACCCAATCAATCACGGTCAATTAACTGTCAATTTGAATCCTCCTTTTCGCAGTGATGTCCTGTCCTGTCCAGGAAGTAATTATTTTCCATCCTCGAGATGCCGGTTCCCATTCTAGACTCGATGGCCTCCCGTTCTAGAGGTTGATTTCCCGTTCTGGAGGCGATGGTTTCCTGTTCTATAGGCAATGGTTTCCTGTTCTGTAGGCGATGATTTTCCGTTCTATAGACGTTGGTTTCCCATTCTAGAGACGTCGGTTTCCTGTTCTGGAGGCAATGGTTTTCCGTTCTGGAGGTGATGGGTTTCTTTTGTTCCATATGGCAGTGAAGTATTTTTCACCTGTTCAGTAACACTCCTTATAAATTTGATCCAATTAATTTTTTGAAACGTTGTCTGTTCTATAAAACTAAAAGGAGCCATATATTTTATTTGAAGTTAAAAATAAACTTGCATGTCAACATTGCATCTGATAAAAATCAAGTAGATCACCCTTATATTATAACAATGAACCAATACAGAGCACTCTCCTACTCTAGTTTTTAAGCAATATTAGGTTTTGTATTCTTAATCTGAAATCAGTTGTCTCATCTACAATTGAAATAGTTGTATGAATATACAATTGAAATCATTTGTCTCATCTAAAATTCAAAGCCATAAGCTCAATGAATGGAAAGCAAAACAAGAAAGAAGGAACGTCCCACTGTGCAAAAGCGTAAAGGAGGGTCCGTCAAAGGGGAAAGGAACCCACCATGCCATACCGTTGGCACGCCACTCCCATCCGAGCGCCACCCACCATCCGAGCGCCATCTATCATGCGCGCCACCCAACTCCTCCGATTTGTGAAGTTTGATTGTGGCAATTCTCTACAATATTGAGTTAGGGTTTGGGTTAGTAAATGAAGAAAATGTAGACGTAAAAAGAAAGGGTAAACATTAGTAGAATTCAACAAAGGGTATAATTATCTTCTACATGAGTTGATAGAAAATCTAACCTACGGGTGTGATTGTCCACACTTAAAATTACAGGCAATCAAATGCTATTTTTAAATTTAAAGAGGGTGTTAATGTTATTTAATGAAATTACATATGATTTTTCAAAACAAAATAGGGGTTTGAAGAAAAAATTTGCTTAAGTTGAACTATTAATATGAAAAGAAAATAGGAAATCGGTGAACATAAAAGAACAAATAGTGAATCAATAAGTGAAAGTGGAGGGAAGTAATGGGAGGAAATATAACAAAAGAAACTTGATTTTTTATTGCTATTAACTGAGGGACGAAATTCTCCATGTAAATTATTTTCCCGTCAATGACAAAACAGCTTTGTATATATCAACACCCTAATTAAATCGTGACATATGAAAATATGTTTTCCTAGTAAAACTTGCTATCCACATGGATCAGGTAACTCTTTAGGCTATTCATTTGCCGGCAACACTACAATGTTATAATGATAATGTGACAAGTTAAAAACATTATCATGTTCATCATACGAGAAATTAATTATAAACATTATCGCAGTAATAACATTAAAGTAAAATTGGGCAGTGTCATTAATTACTGTTTAAAATGAGCGTAGTGTATCATTACCATATTATCACTACAAGAAAAGTCGTCTACAGCTTCAGTCAGTAGTGTCTACGGTGATAGTTTACAATTATCGGAAGAGATAGGACGAAGGTTGAAGAACCGTCGGGATTGAATCGCCGACAGTTTTGACAACCATCGGAGGAACGCCACGACAGAGATTCTACCGCGATGATTTTTTTGTCATTTACGACGGTCTAAAATCGTCACAATTTATGTATTCTGACGGTTTACTTGAACCGTCAGGCTTACCAATTTTTTTACCACATCTATAATGACGGTTCAAGAACCATCGCTAAAGATAAAATATAACTGCGACGGTGTGAAAATCGTCGCTAATGTTTCCTCAGCCAATTTTTTACGACGGTTCTTAAATCGTCGCAAAAATTACTGCTTTCATAATCTCCTTCCTATTTCTACTCATTCCCAAAAATTCCTGCATATTATCAATTTTAAGATTGTATATTTCCACAATAGTCAGCTGTACCATATTATATATTTACAGAGTGCATAATTATAAAGTATCAAATCATTAATTAGATATCTAAAATATAATTGATTATCAATACAAATTATCCAATGAGTTCAAAGTATGAAAATTTGAAATAACAAAATATTTCATAAGTATTAAATAACGTTAAACACCTAAAGGCTACCCTAGTCTTTACGGAAGTCTTGCATAAACTTCATAATTAAGCTTAGCTGGGAGCGTATCTCTGAACATTCAGCCTACACCTGGTCATATTTCTCACGCATCTCTGAACATTCATCCTTTAATTGAGTCACATGTGCACATTAAGCCTCTAACTGAGGCATTTGAGTCTCCAACTCAGCTACTCGTGCACGTTGGGATTCTAGCTCAATTGATAAATGGGTAGAATCTTGCATGGACGAATCCCCACAATAAGGCGAAAATACTTGAGATGGAGTTTTCCCGAGTCCTGATGAACGCACTCGTTTAGGATGCTCTGGACCCAATACTTGTGAAAGCACGTCATTTGGTGAAATTGGATCATAATCACCATCCGAAAGTTGAATCATGCACTCTTTAAGTTTCATCTATAATAGAAAATTAAGACTTAGTATGAGTAAACATGTAATAACTATTTAAAAACTTGGTATTCATATTACAACTTATACTTACCGCAACGTTTGCAGTCACTTCATTTACCTAAGTTCCATCTTTCAGTTCATATGAGGCTACAAATAACTTCGTTCTTGAGGGCTCTCTTTGAAGCTCTTCTGTCTATAAAATGAGAACATGTGATTAAATATACTTAAAATAAAACTGATTAAAACAATTATAAAGTTTATAATTTACCATTTCTGCTCTTTTCGTTGGTATATTACTGGTACGTCCTAACGTGTGAAGGTGTTTTAGTTTACTTTGTGATCTTCTTTTAGTTGCAGCTTGCTTATATATTTATGAAAGATAAATAAAAATAATTTATTTCACATACAATTAATCATAGATGTATAGTAAAAAAGCATACATTTCCTTCTTCTGAGTAATCTACAAATTATCGCAACAAACTCTCTTTTGGAATAACATCATTTCTATGTTCTAATGCATCTTCCTCCATTTCATATCTCACCATATATTCACTATTCCAATGAACATACAAGCAACCATACCTTCACTATTTCTCACGCTTGATCTTTATGATACCGCGACACATGCCTCCAATCATATTATATGAGCAAAATATTATGTCTTCTAGCAACGGTACCACAAAGCATGTAAACTTTCCTTTATTAGCACCGATGACCTGAATTTGGGCATTGAAAGCCACGGGTATTCTATCCCTACCTAATCTGGCCCACATAGATGTCAACTGCGTTCCTCCTCGCGTACGCCGCTTAGATTGTTCTATTTAACAAAATATTGAATAACATTATGATAATTAAATGAAACACGATTTTATTATCTCAATTAACTTGAATAAGAGCGAATAAACCTTCTATTTCCATATCCATATCATGATGTGGATTTGATCCTCCAGATTCGGTAGAAAAGTTAATAGCCAATCGAGTATCTGAACGTGATAATTGACGTCTCGACGAGGTCATAGTGTAATCTTGCACATGTTAATCATTATGAATATATCTAATTTAGAAAATATTGTATACCTAAGAAAACATAAAAAGACATGTTTATGAAATATTCAATCACATTATTCAGAAAAGTTGTTATCATGATCTACTCCATTTTGATATACCTTTCTAAATCGTGGTTTTGTTATCCAACTCTTATCCATTGTAACTCTCAAAGTTTAAAGAAGACCAAACAAATAGAATAACGTTGTAAGATAAGAGAACTTTACATGGCTTCTTCTGGGTTATGCCCACCCGAACATAGTAAATTTAAAAGCGAATTACAGCATACCATATAACATTGAATGTCAATGGAATTACAGAAGCTAATAGTATTTACTAAACTAGAGAAAGAGTTTAAAATTGCTAAATTTAAATAATCCCTAAAACCCTTTCTTCCCAAAATTCCTAATATTCCCCTATTCATATATGTAATTGCTTAATCAAAAACCCATTTCAATTCAATAATCAATGCCATAAAAGCAAAGAAGAAATTCTAAATAGATCTATATGCTTTGGGGAAATTGCAAGAAAATAGGACAGTCAAAGATACGTGGGCTGATCTGAGGAGAACCACCGTACAGATCGAGACTGAGCGGGGATGAGCTACGGTGAGGAGGACACGGGCTGATCTACGGCAGAGCTATGACTGAGCTACCTCTGTCAAAACTATGGGAAGATGAGGACCACGAGGCTGAGATCGAAGCTGAGCTACACCGACAAGGATGACCACGTGGCTCAGCTACGATGAGAAGGACCATCGTTCGGGGCTAAGATCTCTTGTCGAAGAGAGCGTCGTTCGTCATTCACTGGTTAGACTCAAAAATGTAACTAGGGAATAGGAAAAATGGGAAAGAAGGTGCAGGTTAGATTTTAGGGTTTTCTATTGCTACAGTTTGTAAAAACCCTTAAATCGTCGCAATTATAGGCAGTTGCATCATGTTGCAACCGTTCTCATAAGTCATCAGTGTTTCTCATTTAAATGCGACGGTTCGGCCAAACTATCGCAACAAAACGGTCCAACAAGCACCTATTTCCCAATGGTTAATCTAAACCGTCACAATATGTAAGTAAAAAAAGTTTATTCCCGACGGTTAAAGAAAACAGTTGGCATATCATAGCCAATTCTGACGGTTTGCATAAAATTACCGGCATAGAGCCCACATTTACAACGGTTAGGTAAATCGTCGCAATTACTTCTCCTTTTATAAAATTAATGACGGTTTAGCCAATCGTCGCCGTATAATCGTCGTAATATTAGATTTTTCTTGTAGTGTATAGGAATTGTGGAATTTTATATACATACATTCTATTATGCCATTTTTATTTAAACATCACTACATAGCATTTTAAATGATAAATATATAAAATAAAAGAATTTATAATATAAAAATACAAAAAAAATACATAGTAATAATATAGCACAATATAATATTTATATATTTTACAAATAAANACTATTATAGAATTTTATATATTATATATGTTTATATTATTTTTTAATATTATCGTAATTATTATTTTTAATTAATATAGCTACTATATTATTGAAATAATATAAATCATATATAACTAAATATTCTAAAATATTTTGAACAATAAAATATTGATATAAGATAAAATATTGTTCAAGAGAGAATTTCATACCAGAAATTCCAGAGAAAAGAATAGCAAAGAAGAATACATTCACTTCAGTCAAGAAAGTTGTCACTTCAGAACAGGAAAACTGTCACTTCAGAACGGGAAAGCTGCCACTTCATTACAGAACAGGAAAGCTAAAAAGGCAGCCATTCAAAATTTTAGAATGGAAGGCTACAGACTTGTTAGCCCTTCAAATAGACTTTATGAGGAAAATAAAAGATGTACAAACAACAAGAACGCAAACGTCCTGACAACTGGAACAAAAATGTCTTAACAACATAAGGGACAATGGGAGCGGAAATGGAAACTGAAACAAAAAAATCTGGAACAAAAATAATGTGGTGATTCACATAATTATAAAGATATGAAAACCTACTTCATGGAGATTTTTACGGAATTTAAGTTGAGCTCGAAATCAAAAGTATGGTAGTCTTCATACATGAAAGTAAACTTAATTACGTCTTTCAAATTTATTTTTTTAAGCATACTTACATAGCATATAATATATCAGGAGAAATATGTAGATGTCTATTGTTTGAAGAATTTTGTAGAACTTGATTTAGAGCTCATGAGAAAAAGTTATAACGATTCTCATGGAGGCTACTCATTAAAACAGATTATGCAAAAACTTAAATTCAGAAATTAAACTGCATTTACAGGGGCAAACTACATGCCAAATCTTATATCAACGGAAAGATATGGAAATCAACCTTGTGAAAAATTTTACGAAAATCAATTTAAAGCTCTCGATCAAAAGTTATGGTTGCTCTCGTTGGTGTTATTCAGGAAAATAAATATATGAATGCTTCTCAAATTTAATTTTTAAATTGTATTAATTTATACATTATTACATATCAAATAATATATCATTACAAAATTATGAATATCTACTTCTTGAAGAATTTTACAGAACTCAATTTGGAGCTTTCGAGCAAAAGTTATGACCATTTTTGTGAAAGTTGTTCGCGAAAGCAGAATATTCCGAACGGTCAATTTTAGAAATTAAACTGTATTTGATGGAAGCCAACTATACGGTGAATCTTACATCATCAGAAGGATACAAAAGTCTACTTACTAAAGAATTTTACAGAATTCAATTTAGAGATTTTGATCAAAAGACACGGAAAGCAATGCGGAACGGTCAAATTCATTAATTAAACTGTACCAATTAGGAGGCAATTACATGAAGAATTATATATCATCGGAAGCATATGAAAATCAACTTCTTGAAAAACTTCATGAAATTCAATTTGGAACATTCAATCAAAACTTATGGCATGATAACGTGCAGACCACTTACAAGACAAATACTTGGCGTCAACTCTCTCTTCTTCAACAACAATGAAAATTAGGGCGTGAGTCCTTGTGAGCAGCCAGTTCATAAGTCATGTTCTCTAAAGGAACTAAGGGCAGTTCATAAATCCTACTCTCAGAAGGAACTAAAAATGTGAGTGCTTGAGAAGGGCAATTCATAAGCCCTACTCTCAGAAGGAACTAAGGGCGTAAGTCATTGAGATGGGCAATTCATAAGTCCTACTCTTGAATGAACCAAGGGCGTCGTCCTTGGGAGAGGTAATTCATAAGTCCTACTCTCAGAAGGAACTAAGGGCGTAAGTTCTTGAGAGAGGCAATTCATAAGTCCTACTCTCATAAGGAACTAAGGTCGTAAGTCTTTAGGAGGGGCAATTCATAAGTCCTACTCTCACAATGAACTAAGTGCGTAAGACCTTGGGAGGGGCAGTTCATAAGTCTTACTCTCAGAAGAAAATCAAAATGAGGCCATGGTTCCACTAAAAGAGCCTAAGTCATTGGGAGCATCTACATACGCCGTTCTCAAAAGAAAATTGAAATCGGGCCATGTTCCACTAAATGAGCCTAAGTCCTTGGGAGCATCTATGTAAGCCATTCTCATAACGAAAATTGAAACGGAGCCATAGTTCCACTGAAGGAGCCTAACTCCTTGGGAAAGTCTGAAAGTACGGAAAAAGAAACATCCTCAGACTTCAAAATGGAAAAGAAAATATCTTCAGGACGGGAAAGTCTGGAGAACGAAAAAAGAAACGTCTTGAAAATGGGAAAGTCTAGAAAATGGAAAAAGAAATGTCTTCATAACGGAAAAGGAAATGTCTTCAGAACAGAAAAGAAGTTGAGGAAAGAACTTCAGAACAGAAAAAAAAAAGAACTTGAGGAAAGAACTTCGGAACAGAAAAGAAGTTGAGGAAAAAACTGAGGAGCATTAAAGAAAAGAAGTTGAGGAAAGAACTTCAGGGCTAAGTAAAGAAAAGTGAAAAGAAAGGATGAGCTGAGTAGAGGAAGGACAAGTAAAGCCAAGTAAAGGAAGGTCAAGTAATATAAGGCCGTAGCTTCAACGTTTAGAACAGGAAGGAAGAAGAAGCGAGAAAATGAAGGAAAAATGTTAAAGCAGAAAAAGGAAACCAGAAAGGAGAAACAGAGAAATACATAATAAAAAAGTGCAAAGCGGAGGATAGGAAAAGTTGTTAATACTAATAAGCAAGATGTACATGCAAAATTTGATATGACATGTGATAAGATCTAGACTGAAGACTCTATCGAAGAGAAGATAGAACGAGAACCGTAGGATCAACTAGACGGTTACGAAGAATTGACCAATCAGACAATAGTGCATGGATTTTCGATGTGTCAATCCAAAGAAAAGCTAATCAAGACCATTGGATTGATCAGACGGTCAAGATTTACTAAATTGTTAATGTTGATAAGCTAGATCTCATGGAATATTCTGTTGATCCTATTTTCAAATAGAATTAGATAAGCTGTATCAGATTCTATGTAACCGATTGAAGGTCTATATATAAAGACAATATGTACCTCCAACAGGGAACAGAACAACCCTCAATGCCCATGAAAAACATGCTCACTATGCAACTTGCATTAGTAAATCATCTCCATAATGAAATACGATCGAAATCTCCCTGTGGATTTTCTTCCCTTTAAGGATTTTTCACGTAAATCATGGTATTGTTATTCTCGCATTCTCTCTCTTAATTATTCTCTATATTCTTCATATTATGATGTAGGGAATTCACGATCAATTTTCAAATATCGTGAATTTTTTCCTCTGTAAAGTGGTTTCAATTGCAAGTTAGTGAAAAAATAATTAAAAAGAACGAACTAATATAAGCAAAAAATAATTGATATTAAGTAAAAAAAAATCCAATAAATTCATATGTTCTTCACAAACAAAGTGAAAAACAAAAAAAAATATCATAGTTCATATAAATTAATAGTTTATTGTGTTGCTACACCATCGTCTACTAAATATTCAAATACTTTGTTGCTTAAAACATATGACACTGGAAAGTCATATAATTACATAGAAATTTATCTTAGCATGCAATATTTGCTACTTGCACTACAAGAAAAGTTATCTTCCGCGATGAGCCTCTCAGCGGCGAATCATATTCCGACTCTAAAAGTCACCCTTTTTTTGGCGCAAACAAATTTCTTCTAACAAAGGTTTTCCGCCACGAAGAATTGTGTTCATGGCGAAATGCTTAGGATTTTTATTGATGATAGTTAAATTTACTGATAAAAGGGCAATTTTTACTGATGAAATTAATTATTCGTCAGTAACAGTCTTGCCATTCCTAGTTAAAACACCGTTTTAACTAGGTTTTGGCAGAATTATTTCCGCAAAACCTCTCATTTTCTTGAAATCCATCTTTACTGAACTCGCACGTGACAGTGGCGAACTGCACCACTCTCTACCGATAGCTTTCTTTGAGTTAGCCATGCGTCTTGCTCAACTGTTCTTTGTCACCGTCTAAGGTAAACTCCTCATACTCATATTGCTTTTAGCTTTCAACAATTCCATTTTCACCAATTATTTTCCCCAAAAACAAAAACATCCTCTCTCCCTCAGTTGGCTGTGGAAATAGTATTGTAGAATCATAAACTTTCTTGAGTGTGTGCATGGCGTTCAACTATTTGCAGCAAAACTAGTCTAGGTGTTACACTATTTCTGGCATTTTGGATTCTGTTGGAATGATTTAGGAATTTTATGTCTTGGGATGTTTGGTTTTTCTAAAACTGAAGGTACATGAGTTACCTTGATATATTTGCTTCTTGTTGTAAAAATTTGAAGGATTTGAGATGGGCCTATCATTATGATTAAAACTCAAATCTTATGGTAAAGAATTTTCCCGGTGAGGGAAAATCTATTACGAATGAACAATAATAAGAGAGAAAATGAGAGAATATTGACTCGAAAAACTTTAGTTTCCTTGCATTCCATTGATTTTTGAGGTTGTACATGCTCCTATTTATACATGAAGGTGACAATTAAATAATAATAAATCTTCCTATTCTGTAGCAAGTTTTGGGGAACTGATAGACATCTTTGGGGAATATTCTCTTCAAAGATCACCTACATAACTGTCCAATTGAGCCTACAGTATTGATCTCACCACGTGTAAGGTTGGATTTTGACTCTTCATTGGCCCCCATAATACTCAACGAAATCATATCCGTTGAAGTGTAATGATTATCATTTCTTATTATGATGTTACGTCTTTCGTTTATGTTATCATGCACTTCTTAGAAACATGCGACGTAGCTTCCAAGATAACTTTTCAACTGTCTGCTGTCAGTGGTGGTTTTTCATTTTCTTTCATTGTTACATCTTCCCATTTTCGTTCTCGAATATTCCTCGAAAACACATGGCACGATTTTCAAACTTACTTTTGGTAGACTGTGCCTGCCTCTTTTTACTAGTTGTCACTTCCTTCTTTGTCAGTGTTGCGACTGTCCATTTCCATTACACATTTTCAGTCATGCCTTTTCAACGAATCTCTTCGTACTTGAACGCCTCAAACATCTTTTCATTGCATCTCTTAATTTATGAAATGAATTGAATCTTCTCTTCACGTTTGTGGCCTATTTAAATGTCTTTATCTTCATTCTCTCCTCATTTCCAATCTTCGATATCGTAGGTTTCCATTTCTTCTTCTTCTCTACATTTCTTGTATTTCTCTGAGTCATGGCGGGTAGACCCCATTTTCAACCCACTATCCCCCTAGTTAGAACTGAGCATGATGATCAATTGCCCACTTTGTCATTCTTCCACTTACTTCAACTGAGTGTAACAGACTTTTGACGGGTGAGTCTGTCAACACTTTTATGTTGTGAGCTTGGAAGTAAAGCCTCAGCTTCCTTGCAGCAACTACAACGCAATCACTAATTTCTCCATTCTTTTATATCAGACTTCGGCCGCCACCAAACTCTTGTTTGGCATAGTGCCCTCAAAGCATGTGTTTAGATATTTTTAAAATAAAATTAATGAAATTACATTTTTCTTATAATTGTTCTTTTAAATTATTGTTGAATAATTTATTTAAACATGTAAAAAATTTATATTTATTAATGAGACTATGATCTTGTATGAGTACGAGAGGATTAAGGTCACAGATAATGAATAAAATAGTCCGCAACATATTAAAGTACAAAATCTTTAATGAATGGTTGCTAGTACGGTTCACTAAGTATTTTTTGAATGCATGTGATCCAGATATGGATAACTGATGTGGATAGACATCTTAGTGAATGTACTTTATATAATTAGATTATATAGGACTAGACCGATGTGGTTTAATATCTTTATTAACTTACTATTTATCATAAAGATTTAATACACATCAAATCTGATGATCATATGTAGATCAGTCTGAATCCTGACTAGTCATGAACTCATATGTATGTCTACTGAATCTTTTGATTCACTTGTTAAGATTTTGTTTTGGAGATTCAGTGATATGGATGGCTGAGGACAAGATCTTATAAGATTTGGAATTCAAGTTTTCCTAACGGATCGTATATTAGTTTCCTTAAGTGTTAATTCTGAAACTGAATGGTTATTGAGCTCAAATTTATAATACGATTATAAATTGACCATTCAATACTGAATTAATAGTACTTAAGAATCAAGAGATAATTAGATGGATCAAATGATAATTTTAACCAACTCTAATTTATGAAACAATAATTGAAGGACAAAACTACATGAATTTGATTATATAAATGGACTACATGAGAATACTCTGTAAATATATTATGTAATTTCTAAGAGTGCAATTCCATATTTATAGTGGAGTAATAATGGAATTAATAAATAAGATTATTTAATTAAAGAGTTTGATTAATAATCTGATTTATTGGAGCTTAGAATTATGGCTCCATGGTCCTCAAGCCACCTCTGTATTACATAGTCAAGGGTGTGAAAATTTCAGGACATGAGAAAAGGACTAACTTGTGAAAGGAATTAAATTTTTAGGGCAAGTATGTAATTATGAGATAATTATGTGTAATTAATTGATTAAGAATTAATTAAATTACTTAATGTAATTTTCAAAAATTATATGAAATAATTATATCGATTAATTTTATGTTGATCGATAAGTGAGACATCAGATCTTATTTATGAAATTAAATAATGCACAATTATTATGAGATAATAATTCAAAATTTGAATCAACTAAATATATTATTTGTAAACTAACAGATTTAGTTGATTGGGGTGATCAGAAAAGTTAATTTTGAATTAACTGATATCTAGATATTTATCTGATCAAAATAAATAATAAATTTGGGAAAATTGCCATGTGGCATGTAGGATTGTCACATATCAATCACTGTTTTTTTAATAAGAGATTGACATGAGTTACTGCAGTACCACACGACACTACAGTGCAAGTGGCACATTGTAGTGCCACACAGCATGACTTTGTAGTGACGTGAGGCACTATAGTTCTACATGGCACACTGCAGTGTTGCTCAATTTATAGTGGGTCCCACTGCAATGTCACTTTTATAATAATTTATTATTTTATAAATCCCTAAAAATCTGATGAGCCTTGGCCTATAAGATATATATATATATTATTCTATTAACCTCAGTGTTAGTGTGTGCAAGTATGTGATTAATGGTTAATAAAAAAACTCTGTGAGTTTTCCTGATTTTCACTAAGAGTTTTATCTCACAGTAGTCCTTCTCCAAATCACTAGATCTCATGTGTTGAGTACATCTAGAGATAGAAAAGTATCTTTGATTTATTCTACTTGCTCACATACGTCCTAGTGTGCTTGGGGATTGCCTGGGAAGATCTTGGCGTGGATCTCGCAGTCCGTTGTTCGTGGGGTTGCAAGTTCATTGTTCGTAAGGATGCTTAAGACAAAAAGGCATAACTATTATCTTTGTATGTCTTAGATTTAATGTATAGATATATAATGGATCTGATGGAAAAAAAGTTCGTGTAAAATTTTTTTTTGAAAATTATTGCGTCGCAATTAATTTTGTTTTCAATCGCTGAAGTTTTAAAATTTTTTAAAAGCCACGATTCCGCCGTATGACGTCGGTGATTTCAACAATTGGTATAATAGTGATATTTATATATGTATTCATTAAATATATGTATTCATTATATATTTCGATATGTATGAATGAATGGATGATTAAGTTTTTTGAATGAATGACTTAATGATGAATCGTTAATTGTATGGTGACTTTTGGGTTTAGGCTTTATTCTTTATTTTTCTTAGATCTTGTGTAAGCCGTTTTATGGCATAGAAATTTTTATAATTTTTTTATTTTGAATATTATGTTGTAAAAATTCCGTACGCGAGAAGACAAAGAACACACAAGACGAACGAGGAGAAGAAAAGAGAAATAGGAATTCCATTAAGGAATTCTGGCATCGGCACTGGCAATATGATTTCCAGAATTGGCGCCACCGGAAAAATCGATGGCTGCAGCGTCGCCGGCATCGGCGCTGTCTTGAGAGACGCTGACGCTGGATGGGCGGCTGCCTGGTGGTGGGAGCGTCCCACTACGACCGCTGGCGACAATTGTTATAATTGCCAAAGTATGTTTCGCAGAAACTCTGATATCGTGTTGCTCTATCTCTACGATGTTTGGAGAAAACCCTAACCCTATATTTTCTTTTAATTTAAAAAATAATGTTATTTTAAAATTAGTTGTTAATTTTAATTTTTGAAAATTAAAATTTGTTAATTAATTAGGTATGACCAAGATTGATAAGTAATTAAATTATTTTTTTACTAATTAAATTTCAATAAATTTTAAAAGATAATTAATGGAATTATTTAATTAGAAAAAATAGTTTATCCTAATTAAAAGGGTTTTGATCAAAACTTGAAGATTATGAAGATGGACCTCTGGTGGAGAATGGGTTATTTTGGAAATATATATTCTTGAAATCTACTTTGTAATTATTTTATTTTTCAAAGGTTGTAATTTGGAATAGCCACTCGGTTCATCATTTATTTATTTAATTATTTAAATAAATCTTTATTGATTTGATTGATAATATGATCATGCATTAGTTGATCACATGTCATACATGAAACCCCACACAGTTTTATTTAATCACGCATCTCATTAGTAGAAACACGATTGATTACGACTATCCTAATGTGTTTAGATGATTTACTTTGAGAAATCAATTACATGTAAACTGCTAAGTTTTAATTAGCTAAACTTGGTAATCATACCATTCTAAAGGTTTTAGTAACATCTAGGATAACCAACTTTATTAAAAATATTTTATTATATTTTGATGAATGTAATTAATTAGTTATTCTAATTTCACCAAAATTTGTCTTAGGCTCTTTAGCCGTTAAATGAATTTAGACTAAAAAGATTAGATTAATAATTAATTTTACATTCATAGGGTATTTTAACTAGTAATTAATTTGGAATTAATTGATTAGTTCAAATAGAAACACACCAATTATAAAATAGTGAGTGAGAGAAGGTTGACATGTCAATGTAACATATGGTCTCCATTATAAGTACAACACTGTGAGATACAGAGAGGAACTCGAGATGACTTTGTTTTCATCCCCCTAAGAAAGGTTTTGAATTGTATAAATATCAAGGTGAACTTCTTAAGAAGATATGACTAAGTGATGTAGTTTAGACTTGACTGACCCTAAGACGGTATATTCTAAATCAAGTCATGAAATCCAAAATAATGGGTTACGCTCAGAAAATTACAATAGTTTTGAATGGATAATTGTGACTTGACCAAATAAACGTTACCTTATTATTAAAAGAGAAAATATGAGATATTTCAAGTTTTAACAATAAGGAAGAGAATGTCTCATAGACAGTTAAAATTAATCTGACCGACCCTAAGGCGGCACATTAATTGCTAGCTTGTCTTATCATGGATTAATAATTGTTAAGTTGATGTGTTTGATATGTTGCATTCATGCATCACCTTTACTTTCTGAATCACTTGATATTTCTTACAATTATATTAAATGATGTATGTTTTATTTTTCAGTTATTAATATGTCTACCATGGGCAACCCTATTACTACTTTACTTGCACTTGAAAAACTTAATGGTGATAATTTCATAAGATGGAAGTAGAATTTGAATTTGATGTTAATTTGTGAGAACCACAAATTTGTTCTTATTGAGTAATGTCTAAAGGATGATGAACGAACATAATGCATGAGGCAGAAGTGCATGGGACTACCATTGATGAACGAACTCAAGTCAGTATTGTACTTTAGTCGCTCACACTTGATTTTTCTGTGTTCACTCCCAACTATGTTATGAACAAGTTGTAATTCAACATGACCTAGTTGTTGAATGAACTGCAGACTCATAAGTCGCTCAACAAGAGTATCACCAAAGAGGGTGAGGTAAATGTTGTTGAGAAAAAGTCTTCTTTGATTGTTGTTAATGGTAACAAAATGAAGAAGGGCAATGGTAAGGGCAAGAGTAAGAACAAGAAAAGGGAAGAAAACCAAGACATCACCCAAAGCTAAGAAGAACAAGAACGAACAAGCCCAAGGGAAAATGTTTCCGTTGTGGGGTTGAAGGTCACTGGAAAAGAAACTCTAACAAATATCTCTCCGAGCTGAAAAATAAAGGTAAATATGATTTACTTGTACTTGAAACTTGTTTAGTGGAATATGATTTGTCATCCTGGATATTGGATTCGTCACTGGAGTTGGTTGATGGCGAGGTGATGATGAGAGTTGGCAGTGGTGCGCTCGTGTCAATAAAAGCATTGGGGACATCCCGTTTAAGTTTGAAAATAATTTTCTTGTTTTGAACAATGTTTTTTTATTCTTGTTTTTGGGAAAATTTGATTTCTTTATCCTTACTGCATGAACAATTATTTTATATTTATTTTATTAATAATCAGTTTAGTATTTCTAAGAATGGATTCAATATTTGTCATGTAAAAGTTTTGAACGGACTGTATATGCATAAACCGACTGAACGTGTGTTAAATAATTCACGATTGCTTAAAGTAGCAAATCCTGAAAGTAGCAAACGACAAAGAGTTCCTCATGATGATGACACGTATCTATGATAAACCAGTTAACAAAGCATGATGTTTTGAGAGAATCAAGAGAATTTTCACTGGAAAGGGCCAAAGAGTAAAAGAAACATTTGAACTAGTACATAGTCATGTATGCGGACCGATCAATATACAAGCTAGAGGTGGGAATGAGTATTTCATCACTTTTATTGATGATTACTCTAGATATAGTTATACTTACCTAATTCATAGAAAGTTTAAAACTTTTGAAAAGTTTAAACACTTCAAAGTTGAAGCTGAAAAGTAATTAGATAAATATTTGAAAACACTTGATCAGATCGAGGTGATGAATACTTGGATTTAGAATTCAATTATTACCTGCTGGAGTATGGCATTCTATCCCAACCCACAGCACCTGGAACGCCAAAACAAAATGGTGTTTCAAAAAGGAGAAACTGAACCCTATTGGATATGGTTAGATTGATGTTAAGCTATTCATCACTACCACTCACATTCTGGAAATATGCACTTCAAATGGAAACCTACATTTTGAATGTAGTACCTTCTAAGTCTGTAAGCAAGACACCATTAGAGTTATGGAATGACTTCAAATCTAGTTTACGTCATTTTTATAAATGGGGGTGTCCAGCTCACGTTCTTAGACTCAAGACTGGAAAGTTAGACTAAAAAAATGTCTGTATTGACAAATGTCACTTTCATTGAACACGACTATATGGAAAACTACAAACTTCATAGCAAAGTGATTCTCGAAGAATTAGCATATGATGAGATCAGACCACCTTCATCATTAGCTGATAAACGACAAACCACAGAAACCCTTATTCATGTTCAGGAAACCTTGGTGCAATGTCGTAGTGGGAGGGTTGTAAGACAACCAATTCGCTATGAACTAGAGGCACATGTCCTAGTGTCTGACACTAATAAAGAAGATCCATGAACCTTTAAAGAGGCGATGGAAGATTCTAAAAAGGAGAAATGGCAAGATGCCATGAACCCAGAAATGAAATTGATGTATTTTATTTATGTATGGGAACTTGTAGATCCACCTGAAGATCTCATGCCCATTAAATGTAAATGGATCTTCAAGAAGAAATTAGGTGCAGGGAAAGTATAGACTACGAAAAGATATTCTCTCCAGTTGCCATGCAATAATCTATTCGTATCCTTTTATCCATAGCCGCTAGTTTATACTATGAAATATGGCAATTGGATGTTAAGACAGCTTTTCTGAATGGCTCTCTTGAAGAAAATGTCTATATAATGCAACCAAATGACTCGTGAAAAATTGGCAATATCATTAAGTATGCAAGTTGCTTAAATCAATTTGTTGAAAATATTAAATCGTGTGGCTTCGAGTAAAATGTTGACGAAACTTGTGTTTATAAATTAAAGATAAGATAATGGTTTTTAGGTTCTTTATGTAGACGATATTTTACTCATTAGGAATGATGTAGCAACTTTGTCGAAAGTAAAGTAGTGGTTAGTTATGAAATTCTAAATGAAAGATTTGGGAGAGGCGAGCTATGTTCTAGGCATCCAAATCCTAAAGGATAGAAAGAACAAGCTCTTGGCACATTCTCAGACATCTTATATTGATAAGGTGCTGGAGACATTCTCTATGAAAAAATCCAAGAAAGTTCAACAACCGACCAGACATGAAATTGTACTTTCTAAGGAGTAGTGTCCTAAGAGACCTCGTGATGAAGAGGATATGAGAAATGTTCCTTATACTTCAGTTGTTGGTAGTCTCATGTTCAAAATGTTGTGTACGAGACTAGACATTTGTTATCCAATAGAAATTATCAGTTGTTATCAATCAAATCCTGGTTTAGAACATTGGATTGCAGTAAAACACATTCTCAAGTATTTCAGAGAACGAGAAATTATATGTTTGTTTATTCAGGTGGAGACCAAAACCCTAGTGGATATACTTATTCTAATTTTCAATTAAATAGGGACAATCGAAAGTCAACGTCTGGATCAGTATTCACACTAGGTGGAGCAGCTGTAGTCTGGAGATGTATTAAACAATATAATATTGTAGATTTCACTATGGAAGATGAATATATAACGGCTTGTGAAGCTGCGAAAGAAGCAATACGAGTTAGAAAGTTCTATAATGATCTAGAAGTAGTTCCAGATATGGACAAGTCACTGATCTTGTATTGTGACGATAGTAGGGCGGTAGCTAACTCCAAACAACCGAGGAGTCACAAGAGGGGCAAGCACATTGAGAGTAAATATCATCTTGTAAGAGAGATCATACACTGAGTAGATGTGACTATTTTGAAGATAGCGTCATATTAGAACATGGCTGATCCTTTTCCCAAGACACTTCCTGTGAAGTCATTTGAGGGTCTTGTGTGAAATATGGGGTTGAGAGAGATGCCACATTTGCTTTAAGATAAATGGAAGATTGTTGGTCATAGTACCCTCGAAGCATGTGTTTAGACATTTTTAATATGAAATTAATGAAATCTCATTCTTCTTATAATTGTTCTTTTGAGTTATTGTTGAATGATTTATATAAATATCTGAAAATTTCATAGTCACTAATGAGACTATGATCTTGTATAAGTATGAGAGGATTAAAATAATAGAGAATGAATAAAATAGTTCGCAACATATTAAAGTAGAAAATCTATAATGAATTGTTACTAGTACAGTTAACTAAGCATTTTTTAAATGTATGTGATCTATATCCGGATCACTCATTTATTGGAGCTTCGAATTATGGGTCTCTGATCCCCAAACCACCTATGTACTACATAGTCTATGGTGTGAATATTTCAGGACATGAGAAAAAGACTAACTTGTAAAATGAATTAAATTTCTGGGGTAAGTATATAATTATGAGATGATTATGTGTAATTAATTAATTAAGAATTATTTAATTAAATTATTTAATGCAATATTTAGAAATTACAATTAAATAATGATATCAATTAATTTGGTGTTAATCGATAAGTGAGACAACATACTCGATTCATGAAATTAAATAATGTAAAATTATTATGAGATAATAATTCAAAATTTGAATCAACTAAGTCTGTTATTTGTAAACTAACATATAAGTTAGTTGATTGGAGTGATCAGATAAGTTAATTTTGAATTAATAGATATCTAGATATTTCTCTCATTAAAATAAATAATAAATTTGAGAAAATTGTCATGTGACATGTTGGACTAACATATGTCAATCACTGGTTTTTTAAACTAGAGATTGAAATGAGTGATTGTAGTTCCACACAGCATTACAGTGACACGTGGCACGGCACTACAGTGGTGGCCTGACTCCGATAGTGCCGTGAAGCACTACAGTTCTACACGACACACTATAGTACCGTGTGACACTGCAATGTTGCTCATTTATAGTGGGTCCCAATACAATGACATATTTATAATTAATTTATTATTTTATAAATCCTTAAAATTTTGATGAGTCTTGACCTAGAAAACATATAGATATTATTCAATTGGCCTCAATGTGTGTAACTGTGTGATTAAAAGTTAATCAAAAAGCTTTACGTGCAAAGTACATCTAGAGATAGAAAAGTGTCTTTTATTTATTCCATGTGCCCACACATGTCCTAGTGTGCTTGAAAATTTACTTGAAAAATCTTGGTTTGGATGTCGCAGTCCGTTGTTTGTGCGATTACAAGTTCGTTGTTTGCAAGAACGCTTAATAAGACTACAAGAGGTATAACTCTTATCTTTGTATGTCTTAGATTTAATGTATAGATATATAATGGATCCGATGAAAAAATATCGTAAAAGACTATTTTTTTTTAGAAAATGTGGCGTCGCAATTGTTTTTATTTTCAATCGATAAAGTTTTAAATTTTTTAAAGCTACGCCTCTACCGCATGACGCCTCTGATTTCAACAACTCTTGCTTTCGAAGTAAACGGGCATCTTCTTCTCTAACCAGAATGTCAATTACTGTCATTTACAATACTGGTACGTACAGAAGTAGTTCTTCACTGGGTACTGGTTTCGACAATAATGGTGGAATTGTCAGGTATTTCTTGATTTCTGAAAGCTTCTTCGCATTCTTCATCCCAATTATCGACCGAATTCTTTCTCATTTTCGTGAAGAAATGCCTTGCACTTATCCGTTGATCTCGGAAGGAATCTGTTTAGAGCTGTCAATTTTCCCATCAGGCTTTGTATTTCCTTACGGTATCTCGGTGACTTCATCTCCATGATGGCTTTCATCTGATCTAGATTGACATCACCTCCAAGAACGTTCCTGCTGCTATGCCAGACGTGCACTTTTTGGATTTAGTTTTATGGAGTTGTTCCTTAAGATTCAAAATGCCTCATCAAGATCACTGATATGATCTTTTCACTCTTAACCATAGCATATCATCTACATACACTCCCATGGTTCTTCCAATTTTCTAGTGAAAGATTTTGTTCATGAGTCTCTGATAAATTCCACCTACATTTTTCAATCCAAATGACATTACTTTATGAAATAAAATATCATGTTCAGTTACAAATGAGGTCTTTTCCTGGTTAGGTTGGAAAAATTTTACCTCATTATATCCTGAAAATGCATCCATGAAGTTGAGGTATTCATGTCCTAAAATCGCATCCACCATCTGATCTATCCTCGACAACGGGTAATCATATTTTGGGCAGGCTTTATTTAGATCGGTGAAATCAACACAGATCCTCCATTTCTCGTTCTTCTTTTTCACCATGACTACGTTGGCAAGCCTCTCCAGATAGTCTACTTCTCAGATAAAGTCAAATTTCAAAAGATTCTCCACTTCTTCTTTGATCAACGCATTTCATTCTAGAGCGAAGCTTCTCTTTCGTTGCATCACTAATTTTATAGTGGGATCTGTATTCAGCTTATGATATATTATATTTTCAGGAATGCCAGGCATTTCATGTGCTATAGTCACAAAGATATCTATGTTCTTCCGTAGACCTTTTTTGCTTCCTCTAGGTGGGTCCAGTGCTAGTTGTCTTTTGCGTCCCCTCTTCAAGGTACACAAGCTCGGTCGCTTCTCCCGCTTCGTACCTCAGTTTTAGTGGGCCATCCTGCTTGTCTTCCTATAATTTCTATTGTCTCGTAACCTAGGCCTGACCATCCGACTTGTTATTCGTTGCTTTTCATCTAACTGATTCCAGTGTTGCTACGACGCATATGCAAGCAGCAGCTAGATCTCCATTTATCGCCATTATTCCATCTGGAGATGGATATTTTAGCACTTGTAAAATGAAGACGGAACGGCCTCCATCTTGTGCAACCACGTTCTTACTAGGATTGCATTGTAAGGGGATTTAGGTGTCCATGACATAAATTCTGTCAGATTGTTGAATGACTCGACATTCACTGGGAGAGTAATTATTCCTTCAGAGTAACTTACGGTCCTGTTAAAACCTATCAATGGTTGGACCCTGCAACTTTTAAGCTCTCATGGACATATTTCTAAGGGTTGACCGATGTCGGATATTGACAGCGGTCCCATTATCAATCAGTACCCTCCTCAACAAATAATTTCTGACTTGAATCGTAATAACCAGAGCTTCATTGTGACGCTCATCATGTTCCATATTCAGTTCATTAAATATCAACAGCAAACTTCCGTTGTTATTCGATGAACTCCCTTTCTCCCGATGTTCTTTCAACATGGGCTTCTTGCAATACATTTTTATCTCTTTTTTAGTTGTTCCTTCTTATTCTTCCAACATGGGCTTCTTGCAATACATTTTCATCTCATTCTCCATTTCCCATTTTTGTACCCGTCCTTTATTAACTCCTCAATGTATTCCTTGAGCTGAAAGCAGTCCCTCATGTAATGTTCGTAGCTCTTGTGAAAAGAACAATATTTATCTTTATCCTTATAACTCAGTTCTCTCATCAACGGTGTTGGTCTCTTTAACCATGACTTATTCTTGATCACCTCAAGAATTTGATTTAGTGGAACGGTGAGGGGCATATAGACTTTATCCCGTGGGTGGATCCTGTCAACATATCTTCCCTGGTTCTCAGTCTTATTCCATTTGCTTTCTCCCATCGCATCATCTCTTTTCGATCTTTCTGATCTTTTCTTCCCAGACCTGGAACTCTGCTCTCCTTTCCGTTGTTCCTCTATCCTTCATTCTATTAGCTTCAACAAATTCTTAGTTTCCTCTTCCAAATTTATATAAGTATGCACTCGTTGGAATGTTTCCACCGTGGACAACAGTTTCAACTTTCATAAATCCTACAAGAGATGTGAATTTAGATCCAACCCTCATCTAAAAGCCAGTCTCGCTACTCGGTCATCACAACTTTCCACCTTGGCCATTTCATCTTTAAATCTATGTATGTACTTCCATAGAGATTCTCCCTTTTTGATGGAGATGGTCAGGAGGTATCATGTATTTTCCATCACTGAATGGTATGTGGAGTATTGTTCCAAGAAGACGGAGGACATAACAATAAAGTAAGTTATTAAATGAATGGGAAATGAATGATACCATTTCAAAGCGGTCCCGTTCAGGCTGGTAGGGAACATTCTGCACATCAGCTCATCCTCGCGTTGATAAAACGTCATCATTTGCTTGAACCGCCTGAGGTGGTCCACCAGAACAGATTTGCCTTCATAACACTTGAACTTGGGTGCCACAAATTTCTTGGGTGCCGGGTCGGCCGGAATCTCCAAACATAACGGAGAACGGGTAAGTGACTCGAGGTCAGCCTTTCCCATGATCCCAAGTTTCCTCATCTCCATCATCTTTTTCTCCAGCATCTTTTCTACCACCATTTCTGTTATGATCTTAGGTGGATGGGCATCTCTCGTTGTCTCCCTTATGTGGTTTTAGGATTGGATTTCCCCATTTTCTTATTGCATGTTCCTGTTGATCTGAAGATTTACCCGCCTGGCATCTTATCCATCTTGCTCTGAACGGTTCTCTCGTTCCTCATTGTTAGTTCGATGACTAACTTCTGCACGTGTCACGTGTCTACGCCAACTCCCGTTGCAGTGCATTGATTTGATCCTGCACCGTCTTCCATGCACTATGCAAGTCTTAGTGTGTCGTTGCTCCATCTCTTGTATTCCCATCAAATAGTTTGGAGTATCTCAACTAATGGAGTGGGTTGATCAATATGATCATTCTCGTTTCTGGTTTTGTTTCTCTCATTGATGGTAACATTTGATCTAGTTTTAGGCATTTTAGTTTTAGAAGGGTTCTCTTGAGTTTTCTTTCAGCTCTCAATGAAAGTACCAAAATGTAAATGATTTTTCTGGTGAGAGACTCCTACTCCTCTTAGCGACAACCAAACCCAAACATGAGGTTTATCAGACGATCTCATTTTTTTTAAGTTCTTTTGAACGAACTTTGATATCTTGATGATTTGAGAAACTTTTTGCTATGATTATGAGAAATTTTACTAATAGGAAGTACTTTGAAATCTTTTTGGAAGCTTGTTGAAACTTGGTTTACATTTAGAAGCTTTTGTGTAATTAATGAGAAGCCTTGCACTCTCCAAACATGATTATGATCATTTGTGTTGCAATATATATATTTCTAACGACCCAAAACTCTACTTGGTATGATATTGTCTACTTTAGGACTAAGTCCGCATGATTTTTGTTTTGGGTTTTACCCCGAAAGAACTCATATCATTGAAAACGTTATACTTTACTTATGAACCATTACATACAACTTCACCCAAACGACAATGGGATTGCACAACTTATTTGTCTTGCCTTACCCCTCTTGCCTACAGCACGGACGGATTGGGCTTAAGGGATTTTGAGTACCACAATCATCCCCTCTTTGAGGGCTCGACTTCCATGTCAACCACAACTCTAGCTGAGTCATAGCTCTAATATCATTTGAAACGACCTAAGGCTCCAATTAGATTATTGGAGTGTATTTTTTCCATATTCATTTTGTTTGATTATTGATTTGGAAAAATTATGATATGTAAAAAAAACTAAATTAGGTGCAGAGAAATATATAAAATGTAAATTCAGTGTAGTGACATTGCTTTTAACGAAAAAATAGCATCTCTTCGTACTATGTTTTATTTACAAATTTGACAATTTTCTTGATGAGGAAAAAATTTTCCACCAAAAACATTTTGCAACAAAATAACATATCATCACTAAAACTTTTAGCGATCCAAAATTTATCATTACCAAAACTTTTGGCTACAATACGACAGGTCGTTGCTGAAATTTTTTGCGGCAAAATTACAGGTCCTCGCTAAAATGTTTCAGCGACGACCTTATATGTCGCCGTGATCGGTTTTAGCATCGACAATTTATTTTCTCGTGACACGAAACTATTTTCCTTGCTATTAGTTTATAGTAACGATATCCTATTTTCATCGCTTAAAGCATTGTCCTAACGAGGCTTAGGTGATGAAAACCGTGATGAATTTTTTTTCATCTGTAAAATAGATCTCACACTTCTAATTTTCATCTATAAATAGATGTTCATCCACTTTGAAACTCAAGTGAATAAAAGCAATTACATTCTTCGATATTATCTCTCATTACTATTTATAATTCATATTTAAATTGTAAAATTCTTTTACAAATATATTAAACCTATTGTTTCTATAAAGACATACAATAGTTAAACTTGGAATCAAAGCCTTCACTTAGACTTATTTGCGACTCTTTTGCCAAATTTTAAAATGGAACCCTAAGGGCAAAATTATCAACATATACTGTTGAAAGAATCGGAGAAATATGAACTTTTAACATTAAAACTATTTACTTTTATCTTATTTGAATAAGTCATTAAGACTTTGACAAAAAGTCATTAAAACAATATATACCTTCATAATAACTTACTTTGCTTGTTGTAGCAATAAAGTTGTTTTTATTTAACAAAGTTGAAGGTATGCATTCAACCACTAGTTAATAAATAGCCACTGAACAAGTAATGTTGGTAATGGGTTTTATTTTTAATTTATTGTCTTATCCTTCCGTATTATTCGTGATAGAAATTATGTGTTATGAGGCCAGCTGTATGATATTGCAGACACTTTAAATATGTACAAGAGATGCTTCTGAATAAGATAATTCATCACAATTGAACAGGGGTGAAACTACTATTAGGATCACGTGTGTGCTGAAAAGAGCCACTTAGAAGAGAGTTCGAATACCACCATCGTGGCAGAACGGAAAAAATGAATTAAAATAGTGAGATCAATTTGACAGCATGGATTAATTCAATAGTTAAAACCAAAATATATTATTCTTAAGAAATATTCTTATGATCCCTTAAATATGATTGTAATCCCTAGAATATGGTGGTAATCTTCTAGTTATTGTTAAATATTCCTAGATTACGGTGAACATTCTGTTCTTAAGAAGATATTTTCGTTTATAAGAATATTTGATTAAATCTTAGAATGACTATAAATAAAGGTCAATTGTAAATTTACTTGAATCAATACAAACCAAATAATTCTTTAATTAATTCATCATTTATACTCTCTTTACTTTCTTATTGCTACTGCTTTTCAGAGTGAATGTGAAAAAAACATTTACAACAATTATATTTAAGGTACCTAAAAAATTCCATAGAGTAAGAGGCCGGTACTACAAAAGGTTCCTCTTAATATTTGTAGTGCCGTGTAAATTAAGCAATTTTCTGATAATTTGTATGACACGTGGCACGATTTGCTTACGTAGACTGTTTTGGTTGACCACCGGCCGCGTTCTTCGGTAAAACAAAGGAGAGATTTTAAACAGTCACAGTTGCCACGTTGCAGCAAGTTGATCTTTCATCTGCAACGCACCTAACAAACTAACAAACTAAACCGCCAATTAACCACGTCAGCAACCACCTCAAGTCTTTTGTATACAATATATGCGCCTGAAGCTTATAATTTGCACAATTTACCATTTTACTCTAAGCACTAGCGACACCGCTCACATATTCATATTATAATTAAAAATAATTTTTTTATAAGGTATATATTATGAGATTTTATATATGGTCAACTCATAGTGAATGATACTATGATACCACTTAACAAAGAAATAAAAGAATGAGGAATTGACTTGAAAATGGGTTCTTCGATTAACGAAGTGAGATTTGTACTTTTCATAATATTATTTGATATACCAATTCTGAGTTTGAGAGTATTTTCGAAGAATTATAACGAAAATATATAGGGCAATAAAATGAGTTCATCAGAGTTTAAAAATAAGAATCTGTCTTATTTCACTACAGTAAAAACGGTCATTTGCGACTGTTAAATAGCGATGGCTAGGTCAACCGTCAAAATAGGTTGAGCAGGTTTACCAATAGTGAGGATTTACTTGAACCGTCAATTTTGTTGGGTCTGTTGCGATGATTTACTTGAACCGTCGCCACAGAACCCATTAAACAGCGTCGTTTAATCTTTCCCAATTCTCCCTAGGTTGTGTACGACGACGGTACTCCGACGGTTGCAAAAACTATCGCAACAGTTTTCACGATGGCGGCAGTCTCAACGGATTAAGAACCATCAGAATAACTATCTCGACAGTTCAAAAGCATAATGACAGACCAAAAAAAGGTCGTCGTACAGCTGTTTTCTTGTAGTGTCATCTATATTCATATCATACTATAGTGTCATCTATATTCATATCATACTATAGTGTCATCTATATTCAAATCATACTATATTTAAAAATGAAGATATTGGAAGAAACTATTTAGATAAGTTTATCCTCACTTTTGTTTCTTTGAAATCACTTAATATCCTCAAACTTAAAATAAAATGACATGGCACACATAAAGTTATTTGAATTATTTTCCCGAGTGTATTTTACAGTGATTAGGTGAACCATAATCATATTTCTAATTGGACATCTATGTAGTTAGATTATCAAATAATCATTTTACACTCTTCTAATCACCTTACGTATGTATGATGAGAAAACATATTGAGAAAATAGATAGAGCTTTGAGATTTTTATAAAGGAAAATGTGATTATCTGTTGCCTAGTTTTGTATCATAAGAAATTTTGAAAAAAAAACTTTGAAAACGAAATACCAAACTTCAATTGAGTTTTCTCATATTGTAAAGTATGAAGTTGAATCTAGATCGCTAATACATTTTTATTGATGAGATTTATCAAGAAGAAAAATAATATGAAAAAAAAATTATCATAAGCCAAAAAAATGTTTTATTTTTAATTTTTAAAATACATGTTCCTAATTTTTTTTTGTCAATTTTAGAATAGGGGATTAGAACTTAATATTTCCTCTCTAGCGAGGAGTTAGTTATCACTTGACTATTCTCGTCCCATTCTTATTTGTTATTCGTAGTGATCAATAGAGAAGTAAAAGTCAAAAAACAGAATCTTGGGTCCGTATTTGGTAAACATCTGAGCAACAACTGCAATTAAACAATCTTTGCTTTGAAGATATGACTCTCCACGTTCACACCTAATTATGACCAAATTTCAATTACCAATTTTACTTGATTACATAATTAAATTATACAAATTCTCACTGATTTATTGCAGATCTTATGATTTGCATCATTAATCTGGTATGATCTCTATCGCTAGAAATAATTATTGCACCATATGCTCACTTTTTTTTCTTATTAAATTTTGGTATTTAACTTATTAATTAAAAAATGGAAATATGGTTAATTTGATAATATTGATTCAAGTTTTTGGACTTTTGTTTGTATTCGATTAGTTTCTATTAATGTTATTCTTCTTTCATCGATCTGGGTGCTTGCTGTCGATTGAGTTGATTCGTTTGGTGTGATTTTCTTTTCTGATCATTTTATTATGCTAATTCATCGATACAATGTTGTTATTTTATATATGCTAGTGTCCTCACAAATAAACGTCATTTATCATGGGACTCTCTAGGTTCTCTTTCGTCGTCAGCCCCTCCGAGCTGGATTGTAATGGGCGATTTCAATATTATTTCGGATGCTCACGAAAGACAATGTGGTCGCCTTCCTCTTAGGTCTTCTTGTGATCAATTTCATATTGCTTTAGAAGATGGTAATTTATGGCCAGTATGGGATGTTTCGGAAAGAGATTTCATGTTTAGTGCTTCCTCATCATAATTTTGATCATTGTCCTCTTTTAATCTCTTTCTGAAGTTTCATCTATTGGTCCTAGACCTTTTAATTTTAAGGCTATATGGACTGATCATGATGATTTTCAAACCATTGTTACGTCTGCTTAGAATTTAAGGGTTCATGGCCCTCGTTTCCTTCTGGTTATTCAAGAAACTTCATCATAAAAAAGCTCTTCACAAATGAAATTGGGAGGTTTTTACGAACATTAACGCTAATATTGAGAAGATAAAAAAAGAGATTCATGAGAAAATATTGTATAGAGAGCTTTCTCGCGTTAAATGGCTTCAAGAGGGTGACAGAAATGCGTCTTTTAATCCATCAGTTTTTCGGAGAAAGAACTCACAATCTATTTTATCAGTTGTCTATTGATGGGACGATTACAAATGATTGGTCATTGATTAAGGATCATGTTATAAAATTCTATAAGGATTTATTTGCGGCTATCAATAATAGCAATAATCTAGATTCTCTATTATATCTTCGACTATCCCTTTATCGGTTGGTTCTTAAGATAATATGATATTGACTTCTTCCCCTTCTAATTAGAAATTCGGGAGGCGGTATTTTCTTTGGATTCTAATTCTACTCCTAGTCCGGATGGATACTCTGCCAAAATTTTCCAATCTTTCTAGAATATTATTAAATATGATGTGGTTTTAGCTATTCAGGATTTCTTTATGTCAGGATCTTTATTTTTGAGCTTAAATTTATGTTTTTTATCCTTCTTCCCACGATTAAGGGCACAATTTTATTTGATCAGTTTCGTTCTCATTGTTCTTAGTAATTTCTTATCTAGAATTATTACTAATATTATCTCTGGAAGTTCAAGACTCATTGCTTCTAAAAATGTTTCTGCAAATCAGTTCAATTTTATTCGAGATAGACATGTTGAACATTGCATTGTTTTAGGCCCTGATTATGTTATAATGTATTGCATAAGAAATGTTATGGAGGAAATTTGGTTATGAAGATTGTCATTCGTACTGCTTTTCATGGTTTTGATTTTAATGATCAGTTTATTAATTGAGTTTCTGCAATACTGTCCTCTTCGAGTCTATCTATTTTGTTAAATATTTCACTGAAAAGTTACTTTCGTTGTTCTAGAGGCGTTCGTCAAGGAGATCTGTTATCCCCTATACTTTTTGGTATCGCTGAATATTTTTTTAGAATATATTTTTCTCATTTAGTTGTTTTGAATAAATTAAATATGATATCTTCTTAAACTAAGTTTCAAGCACCAACGCACTTTCTTTGTGATATTGTTTCTAATGTAAAGGAGATCATGGAAACCTTTAATTTAAATGGTCCACTCTTGGGTCAAATAGTTAATTGGAAAAAATCTTTCATTTACTTCAGCAACTTGATGAATTCTATTTTTATTCTTCGTCTTCTTCAATTAAGTGGCATGAAACGTGGAACTTTTCTTTTTTGCTACCTTGGTGTTCCTTTATTTAAAGGTAGACCTACGCGAGCTATTCCACAACCTATTATAGATCAACTTATTTCTAAGTTTGCTAAATGGATAGGTAAGTCTTTTTCAATGGATGGTCATTTAGCTCTTATTAACGCGATCATCATTGGTTCGTATTCATTCCTTTATGTTCTATAGGTGGCCAGTTTATCTTCTTATCTTCTAAGGTTGTTACGGTTTCATGAAAAACTTGTTGCAAACCTATTTCTTTAGGAGGTTTGGGTTTAAAAGATATTCAGATCCTTAATAATGCTTTACTTAAAAGGTCTTGAAAGCTGCTTACTTCAGATTCATGTGTTTCTTTTCCCGTGCTCATTATTTGGATAGTTTGAATTGTCTTTTCTCTAGATATATCTATTTTTTTCGTTTGACCTTCTCTTAAATCTCATTATAGTGATTTACAAAGAGAAAGTGTTTGGTT